>JAOEHK010004896.1:0-14076 GCA_025447835.1 Labidoglobus nevermanni
CACTGAATTTTTATTGTACAGATACAGAAATTTAGCACAGTATAGTATAGGTCACCAAAACGTCAAAAATGCACTCACTCAATTTTGACAAAAATGTCACTTAACACCTTTTTGCTCCAAGGGCTTCAATTGTCACATTTCGATACAAAAATGGCTGTTAAGTCAAACAACTGGGATAGTCTTCAAATATACAGGGTATCTGGGTTTCGATAGCGGCTGAGCACCGGTTGGGAGTTTCTGGTCAAGAAACAAGCTCGACATTCGCTCTGGTTGTTCGATAAGGTCGCTTACATCCGAGTGTCACCTACTTGGACGCACTCCAAAACCGCCACGACAATCATTAGGCTTTAATTAATCCTGACACATTCGCATTTCAATGTCGCAGCCTATGACAAGCCTATTGGGCTCAGCGAACCTTTACCAACTGTCTAATTAGTGAATTTTTAGCTAATTTCTTCATACCTCGCTTGTAAAGTATACGAGGTATAAGGTATAAGTGGAGTTCGGAGACAAAGCATTCATTTACCTTGCCTACCTTCTGCAGCTAGCCGCGATCGGCGGCGGCGTGTGGCGGGACGCACTCGAGCAGTAATAGGCCATGCTGGCACCGCCGCCCCAGCCGCATGCCGCCCCCCAGCAGACAGCGCTCCTCCGATAATCGATGAATCAATCAGCACGCGCTCGCCTCGCATCCCGCATCCATCACCGGGATGCGTCGTGACGCCGCCGTTTTCCGCTGCGATGCGCGCGTCACGTGCCGCAATTTTCGCGCGAAATTGTCAACAAAGTGGACGCGCGCCACCGCCAAACTGATGCGAAATAATTCGCGATCTTCGACACGCCGTGCGCCTATTTTTGGCTGCCCACACTTTGCGCGATTGGCGAAATTAACGCATCGCTAAGTAACCGGACGTTGTTTATGCAAATCTTGTCAAATGAGTGAAATAAAGCAAATCCAGCCCCATGCGCTTCCTAGTCATTCGAAAATAGACCTGTCGCGCACTCCTCGACGTATCCTTGATCGCCATTGATTTTCCAAGCGCGTCCGCATTCAAACCGCCATCGTGCGGACGTTTCCTGTATCGGCCTGCTTCGCTGCGCCGCCGATAGGTGGCGCTCGTAGTGCGAAATTTAAATTTCCCACTAATTCGCAAATTGCTATGACGCACAACTAAACAGGGGTAACATGCGCTTTGCATGTACGTTTTCCGCATTGCAAATCCACCTGGCAATTAGTCGAATGATGAAGGTAATTAAGTTAATTAACGGCCGACTTCAGGTTCGCCATGTGTTTGCAGCTAACAATAAATTTCCATAAATAGCTCTTTCAGACAAGGCTATTGGGATGCTGGACATGAAAAGTGCAATATTGCCGCTTATTATTTATCATCGACATGTTTGCCTGACATCTGCGGGATAACAGCAGAGGTTGGATATGTTGGCCTCATTCGGAAAATGAGCGGATGAGTTCCATTACTGTTTCGTCGTATCGCAGCCATGCAGTCTGTGGAAACTCAGCAGCATGACTTGCACTCACAAGTTGAAACTGCCGCCATCAGCCTGATGGTAGGCAACACATTATAACCCTGCACAAATTATTTCCAGTTTCATTGTGTTTGCGTTGCATCTCCACCAATGTCAGACAGGGTTTCATTACATTTGTTAAATATTCACTTAGTTGCACTAAACACAAAACGAAACTATAAGAGAATATGCTTTGCGTTGCAGGTGTATTAAAAGTTGCCTAAGTAAGGCAAAATCATGTTTGATCGATATGCCGGAAATGCGCTGGGTTTATCAAACAGCAATTTTTCGATAAATGTCTCGCCTTACACGCCCACAAATTTACACATTTCAACAACATTCCGGAAATACGGTCAGTTGCATGAATGCCAATTAGCATTGCATGTAACCAAATATAGAGATCGATGAATTAATGCGGGATAATATTGCCTATGGATTTGCGTTGAAATGCTGCCATAAGCCGATGAGATTGTGCTAAATCGACGCTGCTTCTGGCATTGATCAATTGATTGCGTTCCTCCGAAGTCGCTGGCAAATGTTTAAAATTCAATATATGCATTGGATTGCACTCAATTATTCGCCGCATGCCGGCTTTAATTTGTAGGGCGATGTATTATTTCATGCCGGCTGCCTGCTTTGCACGCTAGCAAACGATTAACTTCGATTTTTCACGTGGGCTTGCAGGCAGATTGTGGCTTACAGTGTTTGCTCCAGCAAAACGTAAACAGACTGTGATTTACTACTCACCGAAAATGGTGGCAATGCTCTCAACCGTGCAAATCACGCTCGAAGCCTTCA
Organism: Labidoglobus nevermanni; assembly: GCA_025447835.1. Classification (NCBI taxonomy): domain Eukaryota; kingdom Metazoa; phylum Arthropoda; class Insecta; order Coleoptera; family Staphylinidae; genus Labidoglobus; species Labidoglobus nevermanni. Next base: position 2,323 of record JAOEHK010004896.1, read on the forward strand.
AGAAGTTTACACAATACAAACGAATGCAATTTTCTGGTTGCCAGTCAATAATAACAACAATCTTGAATTGAGGTTATGTTTAACAGTTCCGAAGAGTTTATTTTATGCAATCTCCTTATGTTATTCTGAATTAATTACACACTATTTATTTAACTGTTACTTCGTTTTTCTAATACAATTTCGATGTACAATCTTTATTTCGAAAACAAATAATTACAAATGTAATTTTATCTAGGCAACCCAATATACGACAAGCATCAAGTTGTCATGTATTCTATTGATAATCCGCGTATTTACGCTTCGCAATTAAAAGTCAATACAGATTATAATTCAATTACATCCGACTTAGCTAAATGCAAATAAGACTCAACACAGGCGTTGCTCGCGTGCGATGCTCATGGAATTGCATGTTTGAATAATTCAGGTTCAGCCATCTATACGAACACAGCCGAACGAACGTGTAATGCAATCAAATGAATTGCATCAAGCGAACATTGCGAATTTCTTTGAACACCAATCTCGCCAAAATGCAATTCGAAATCATTTACGCTCGACAATTGCATTTACCATCCAAGGGTTGCAATAATTGCACTTCGGCACTGCAACGTGACGCAATTGAATGCAATTTTTCTCATCTTATGGCAGACCATTTATATGCAACCCGTAATCAAATAGTTATGATAGATATGATTAGAGAGGGCGAGAAATCTTCCTTCATCTCTACCTGATTCTAGCTGCGAGTATAAATTCTTTTAAGAAGCGAATGCGCATTGAGCGTCCGCAATACAGAAAACTGTAATTCCTTCGGATAATTGAAAAACGTATTTGAACGGAAACCGGTGATGCGGATAGGAATTCTGTATGGATACTATTGTCACAGTGCTTCCGCTGTGCTGGAAAAGCGGGGAAATCGAGTGAGGATGAACGGAAAAGGGAGATAATGTATGAACGCGAGGGGAAAAGAAGTCGGATCGCGTCGGATGCTGAAATATGTTTCTAACATGCTCCTCACGTTATTAAATCCGCTTTCCTGCCTGCTCTGGTCTGCCCTTTGCGTCCCTGCTTCTCTTTCGCAAATTAATTCTAGTGTGATAAACGATCCGGGAGGCTCAAGACGACAGAAACACGCTCCAAACAAAAGCTCTCCCGGCTCTCCCTTTTTTGCGTTTCGATGAGCCTGAGCTGATGTGATAAGAAATTATGGGCGGCCACCAATGGAGCTGCAAACCATCGCCCTTTAAAGCTCTCCCTATCTGGACTGCCATGTTGAGTATTAGTATAGGCATAAACGGCTAACGACCACGTTATTAGACTAATGAATAATGCGATGCGACTGGCCTACTTGGCAAGGGCTACAACGGGTGCAGGGTGTGCTGTTTTAACGTTACGGTTAGCATTTATTGCTTACACTTAAGGGTTCGACTTCGATCTTCGATCAAGTTATTTCGTAATCGTCAACTCTATGCAACCCAATTATCATCAAGATATCGCCAATATGAAAGCTTTAAGTTTTCAGTTGAATTTAAATTAACTACAAACCTTTAGAATAACTTTATTTGATAAACACTATTTTCGTCGGTACGTAAAAATATTTTGAATATTTATTTAGATATTAGGCAATACATTATACACCTACGTTTAAATAACTGAAATTTAATGATAACGCAAACGTGATTTGTATGTTGTGTTATGTAGTTGTAAGAAATTTGCAAGGTTTATTAGTTGCTTAATTTAATAGATCATTAAAGTGGTAAATTCACGGGAAAATGCAAACTTTTTAAATTAGCTGCCATTGGAGGGAAGATTTAGCTTCTACCCTTATTCGTTTGTCTTGCAATAATAGTCAGGTCGTTTCACAGCAAGCCGGATGTCTTGGCACTCGCATTTGCTGCAGTAATATTTCTAATTTCGTCCGCATTAGCATTTGAAGGCCTTCTATTTCCGTTCGCATTCGCCCTTTTGCCCCTTTGGCTTTGGGGGCTTCGAGGCAAAGTAAGGGTGTGCGCTAGAAACCCATCGGCAAGCAGCGCATCATTACAATGCATTGGATAAGTTGGCGCCCTTCGACCTTTTTGAATTTGGCGCCGTTGGCGGCGCATATCGCATGCGATCGCCGCCTGATAACGGCCAAGGTGAACCGGAACAATGTGCAATTAGATGGCGATGATCTATTCAAAGTCAGACAGAAGGAAGGAAAGCGGTGCTCGGGTCATAAGGTACCCTCAAATATTTGCAAGTATTTTCGACATGAGATTGATTGAACATTGAGTGGAATTGATTCGCTGGCATTAGCTCTTCATTACGAGCATCACGTGATTATGGCAGCCATTACCCGCTGATGCATTACCATGATTGATCAATTCCATCGCGGCGGATGGCGCGTTGCCAACCCGCGATTGGCAATGCTAAGACTTGCCACTCTTTGCTACGCTTTGCGATCGTTTTCCGGTTTACGACAGCCGGAACACGGAGAAACATAGACGCGAACACAAATCACGCCAGTTATAGGCAACCCACTCGACCCGCCTCGCACCGCATCGATCAAACTTTACCAATTAAAGCCTAATTTAGGGTAGTTCTTGATTGATTTGCCGCATTTTCAGACTCGCTGTAAATATTTGCTTACTGATTAATTCAGATATCAAGAGATGAGGGCGTATAATTAATTACTGTAGAAAGTCGAGCATTAATTAACAACGAATCATATAATAACTAAAAGATAAAAAGTTCAGCTCGTGTTTAACTAAAAATTAATAATAATAATTTGAATTCGATGGCAAGTTAATGAATGTGCAATAAAAGCGGAAATGAAAAACTTTGCTGTTCGCACTTTACGGGCAATAAGAAGACTAACAAGGGCACGCAAAAGAGAGTAGTCAAATGCAGAGCCGGTTCCAGGTGGAAGTAATCGATGCGGTGCCCTTTAAAGGGCGCCGATTATTGTTTTTCATCGGGGCGCTAAAATCCTAGATCCGGCACTGGTCGAATGAAACGGAGAAGGAGTAACATCTAGAATTCCGTGTATTTACGTCCTATTTTTGCTCTATTAACTTCTTAAGCGCCATCATCAACTAGTTATGAAGTTGCCTAACCACTTTATTGACGTTAAACTGGGTCCAATGTTGCAAATATATGGGGTAATGTTGCCGCTCGCAATATAAATCACGCAGATATTGCATTTATTGCAACTCTCAGCGATAGAATTGTTGCGAAAAGCAGCAGAATATGAATTCTAACCGCAATATCTCGCAAGGTCTCAACTTGCCCGCCTTTATCAAGTGCTGAACTCCGCCACAGAATGCCTCTTCAACTGTTGCGTTCTGCCATATCCTATGGCATTACTTTACCTTCTCCATTTGAAATTCTCCCTCGTCTCGCTTTCATCTCCATCTGACTCAGGTTGTCAAACGATCATATATGGTTCACTATTACAAATGTAAATTTCGTTCCGCAACTCCCGCTATTGGAAATGCTCAATAATATGTAACTGTGAAGGACGGAATGTTGGATAAGACGACAATACTCAAATTCCAATGCGAATATTGGAGGATGAGGGTAAGGAGTTTCACAAAGGAGGAATGTTTGATCGAATACCTGCTTTGAACTGTTACGATTAATTTCTGTTTAATATAAGCATCCGGTCGGTAGTCGAGTGGTCAAAACAGAGTTGCGATACTCACAATTGTGGGTTCACACCCCGGCAGAGCGTTGTAGTTTAAATTGTCTTTTGGTGGCTTATTCAATATCATCGTAAAAGTGTTCGCGAGGGCTGCATTCTGTTCTAATTTTCTTATTCTTTCGAAACATTATTCAATATCCAAAATTGTGCTTGATATGCGCTAAAATGTAGATGGAAGATGAATGAGGAGGAAAAACTGGGGGTGGGTACTAAAAATAGTACTTTTCTAGAATCGCCGAGGGTGCAATTGAGATGTGAATACAAATGTTACATCTGTCGGCCAGGATTATCATTTCGACATCCTGTGTCAGGACATTTACGAAAACGTACGGATTAGAGATGGATCCACATTTTCCATTTATCTTCCTGCTAAATATATTCCCCAATGAAATTTCTAGGAAATTCGCTAACTGATTAAATGCAATCCTTCATAGATTGCAAGAAACTTAAAGAAATCCTGTTGGCGATGATTTATTGGTGATATCAGCGGAAGGAAGGCGGGGAATGCCCTGAGCTTTCGTTTCCTTCATGGTTTTCACACCTCTTCTCATCACGACCCGACCTCAATCCTTTTCCAACACCCTTGTTCGCTGTCATTATTAAGCGGAAGGATATTTCATCAATGGAACTTCAACGAAGTGAAAAAACAGGCAATGGCTTGGAATCCAAATCGCTGCCGTAAAGGGACCTAAAGAGCTTTTGAAGGTGTTGGCCACAATTAATTACAATTCATAAACTTATCCACATTGAACCGAAGGAACTTCGTTTAGGTCTCGAGTAATGGATGATAGTTGAGCAAGAAATTAAACCCCAGCCGGCAACTGCAAATTCTGAAAATATTTATATTGTTAACATTGTCTAAGTCGTTTGGAGATAATCCAGAACACCACCCTTTCTGCCTTCTCACATTTGGCATCCAAAAGACTTTCAGAGCAATGATTTGGCAATTGAAATACAGATAAATTACATTGCAGCATTTTCCAAGACAATTTCCAGGCCGGGAAAGGACACTAGGCAGTGCCAAATATCTGTAACCAGTGGTTGTGTAATAAAAGGACATAGAAAGGCATTTGGCTGCTACATTCGTGTTCTGTTTAAAGCTTCTGTTTAATGCCTCCCCAATATGCCTCCACCCTGGATATGAGCTTTAGCAGTTTTCTAAAAATTGTATGTAATTACTATTAAAACAAAAGATGGCGACGTTTCTCTTCGCGCGCGAAATTAAAATTAAGTTTTCACTTGCCAAACTTTTCATCCGTTTCTGCACTGTTGCACTAAATTAGTGTTGACAGGAAGGAGCATCATCTGACAGCCAATTCGAAGCGAACTCATGACGTAATGATAACGTCACAACGACGAGCAGCGAGCGAGATCATTAAAAACGTTAATTTCCTTTCGGCGGCCATCTTCCCATCCATATTTTACGCTTTACGGCCGTTTTCACGATCGCGCCACTTTGAAACTCCCCCTACAGATGACAATTTAAGCGGAGGCGGCGTAAATCCAGGCGTTATTGTTAACCTGGGAACTAGTCGCAATTCCATATATTATTTATTTAAGGCCGTAATTTACGGTCGCAGTGCGAAAATCAACTATTTTCCCTGCGCTTGTTTCTCGTCCTTTGATGGTGCCATTGGGGGGCGGAAAATGGACGAAGGGAGGAATGCAAACGCGTTCGTTTCTTAGCCGCCCAGCAAGCGCGAACAAAAGAACAATAGCGCCAACTTCCAGATGTCGCGTGAAGGCCGAAACTTCTTCGATCGGTTTGGTTAGGTTAGGTTAGGTTTGGTAAGGTGACTTTTTGCCGAATTGCGCGATTCCTCTCGGAGCCAATTAATTTGCTAGACAAAGTGGCGCTAGACAGTGAGAGAGTGGGAGGTGGTCGCCGCCGCCCCCGCAATAATAAATAAACGCAATGCATCAGCGCCCCCTGGCGAGCAGCGCGCCCGCGCGCCTGACAAATAATTAATTTCTCCTATTGATTCAATTCACAAATTCCCGATTCCGGATTCATCCGCTCGCAATTTCGTGTTCCTATATTTACTTCCTAAATGCATATGGAAAATATTTCGATTAAAGCAAGAGGATATTTTAGGCAATTATTTAAGAAAATGAGTGCAGGAAACTGTAACTAGCAGGTATTCAAAATATGAAAAGATGAATGGACGAAGGACACTTTTTGATTAATGAGAACCCACCTGAGGACGCGGAACGCTTTGAGTTGAACAAATTACTGCATAAAGTTGTGCGAATATGTGCAAATTGCAAGCGAAACACAAAGTGGAATTGTTACAGGCAGGTTGCCAGTGGGACAAGATGCCATTTCCGCCTGGGAATGTCGTCGCAAATGGACAAAACATGAACACTAAATAGGTAATACGAGCGGGGACTAAGGGACATTGGACACCTGACCTGCGGTTACTCAGATAAAATCCTAGGTGCCGAACTACAAATATCGCTTCTATTTGCAACATTCTATGAAAACAATAAATTTGAGGTTAAATCAAGAGTTATATCAGAGATTTGATCTTGTTGGGTGTTAGCAGTTGCACCAAGGTCCCATTGGTCTGGACCAAATTGCGGCGAGTCCTCCAATTGAGGAACTCGCACTCTATATAAAAATAATAATTAATGGTTGCTGACCTAACCTTAAAAGAGCATTTCTGCAAATCCTACAACTTGAAAAATGCGAATATACGAATATATCAATCAAGCTGAGAATCATTATTTTCTTGGAATGAGGATGAATTTGGACACTAATATTTCGTGTAATTACCACTGGGAGTGATTTTAGGTTAGCTTGGCGATTCAATAGCTGCAAGCTGCCGAAGGAGTCGTAAATCTCCGACAACGTGTGTAATTTTTCCGGCTCCAAGATCGCGTGCATGCGGAAACCGGGGAACGTCGAGGCCAGCGTGTTGATTGTGGAGAAACGGAACAATTGTGACATAATCCAGGCGAGCGCGCATTCACCTCATTCAATCGCCCAGTATGATCAGTTCGACCGATTGCGGACGACGTGGAGAAACCATTTCTCCACATGCGTGGCTACCTTGCCTTATTGTTATTAAAGCAAACTCCTATTGGAGTTGGACCATCCTAGCTTGTGCCCTCTTCCAAAATGGTTCCTCAGTCATTGGAATTGAAGGCAGTACATTCTGCTTGTGACCTCTGACCTATTGCTTATTCATAATTGCTGTTTGTTAATGTTAACAGTGACCTCATTAGCAATACTCTTTCTTGAAGGGCAAGGGAAAAAGTGACGATAATTTCCAGGTTACTTTATAAAGTAGTTGAAAAGTAATGAGATCTATTTTTAAATCGAGTTCACTACCTGAGCTATCCATTGAATATCCAGGATATGCGCGTTATTGAACGGTTTTATCGTGTTCATAACCGCATCTACATTGGATGGAGCATATTCTTGCGCGTCAGTAGCAGCGAATTTAGCAAAAAACCGAAAACAACAACTTCATTGATAAAACAGAGGATATTAAATGATTCAGATTTCATTGATATCAATATCTGGCCTCACAAGCATTGCTCAGAAAGGGTACTGGAAAGAGCAAATTCGCGACATTGGAAACTGATTTACAACCAGGCTGAATCTGCCAGGAAGATGATGAATATTTCGTTTGCATTTTTATGGAAATTGAAGGTTCATAGAGGCTTTCAGAACTGCGTATTTCAAATAAATTTGTTGCTCAGCGGAGAAATTGCGTGGATCAGAATCATTTGCTAGAAAAAGCATGGCCTGGATGAACCCGGAGAGTAATAAATTGTTTGATATTTAGGTACATTTTCAGGTTATGAAATTTCCATTCGTCTCATTTAGCCTGTGTTAATACCTGAGAACTGCTTACCACACTCGTACAAGTTCTACAGGAGAGTGAGATCGAAAATCATCACCACTGGCATGATTCTAGAACTGCTGTGACTCCAACTTTCCTCGAAGCACAACCGAACATACAACTAACCTTAAAAACGTATTTATTCTGATTTCCCGCCATATTGAATTTCCTCTTCCTCGTGTCACGTACCTATCAAAGGAAAGCAAAGGAAAAGGGTGTGAGCACCATCTTAAAAGGATTATTTAGAATCAATTGGAATGCCCTTTCCGATCACAATTTAACCGCACCTGAGAACGAAATAAATCGAAGATTCGAAGCTTTTGTTCGTTTTAATTGCAATTCAACTCTTATTCGATGTATCCCAATCATCAGACTATCAGACTATTTTGGCAATTCGAGAAAAGAAAAGGGAGAGAAGTTAATTTTCCTCTGATCGGCGTATTGTAGAATATGGTACACTTAGGGGAACAACGGATACAAAATTGGTGAAAAATCTAATTGCTTCAACATCTAAGCATGATGCTCCCTCTTTAGTCCTTATTATGACCCATAATTTCTGTTATAGCTGCTAAACCAGTATTTAGTCATCTGTGGAAATTTCTCTTTGATCTTCACTAGAACTATTTTTGATCTGCTAATTCCTTAAACTCCTCCTTCGAAAGACTTTCTGTGTCTTCTAAAATATCTTGGGGATCTATATCCCCAGAAGAGTCTCTAGTCTCGTCCTCCTTGCTTAGACCTGGCCATATGTTTTTCCATGCTCCTTTAAAACACTTTTGTGTCACTTTATTCCAGAAATACCTACGTTCTATTGTATCTATGACATTATACTTGTTCCAAAAATCTCCTATTGATTGTTTATCAATTTCAGCAGGTTTGAATACTACAGCAAACAAGCAAAACAAATAAATGCCTAAGAAATAAACTTTATGTGAAGGGCCTTGGCCAAATAAAATAGCGCTAAACGGGGCAGCTTTCGGCAGCTTCAGTCGCCGCCCCCAGCTTAAATCAGCAAACTGGCTACAGCTGGAAGCCGTGTAGCCGGCAAAGGGACAAAACTGACAGCACTCAACGTTGACGCGTATAATTAATGTGTGCCTTTTATCACTGGATTCGCGCAGCGGCAAGTTTCATCAATCAATTCTCGCGATTCGATAAATTATGCAGTCATATTGCACGTTCAAGTTGACGCCCTCTCCCCTATTCCGCATCGCCATTAAACTCTACTGGCATTCATCTACACTGCGCTGATTCAAAAGTTTCGCATCCTCCAAACGCAGCGTTCAAGGGGTGCTTTTTCCAACCGCAAATTCGCACAAATATGCACATACTGCAATGCAAATAAATTTCCATCCGGATAAACTGTTATTAACAAGCAAATTTAAAGTATTCACCCGCCAAATATTTTCGAAACGTAATTTCCAGAAATTGCCATAAATAGATAAACAAAACATGTAATTTGCTTCCAATTATTTACGAATCGTAACCACGATCATTCATTATTATTATCAGCATCATGCAATATTTGTATTCAAATTGAATAAATATTTGTCAAATTATTTTCTTCATCACCAGGGCCGGCCCAATGCGGGTTCAGCTCGTGCAGTCGCACCCGGCCCCGCATTTTGTGAGGCCCAGCGGCGTATTTACAGAGGTCTCGGGACAGTGCCGGCTCTAGGATTTTAGCGCTTCGATGGAGAACAGTGTGGCACTTCAAAAATCACAACATTTCCCAATTTTGGGGCACCTGCGACGAAGCGCCCCAATGCAATGCATCGATTGCCTCCACGTGGAGCCGGCCCTGCCCTGCGGGTGCATCCACCACATGGAAAGAAGCAACTTTTGAATCCGCACTCGAATAAGCTTGCGCCGGCCCTGTTTATGCGGGGGGAAACACCATATTTCGTCATTATCCATTCATTTTCGTTCAACGACTTTACTGGAGACTGAAACCGGGACCTTCTGAATTGTCGGAAGAGCGATTGCTTTGAGAAGAGTTTGATGTGATCGAGAACTTACTGGCTTAAAGTCTTGTCCGTGGAGGGCACGTCGTGGTGTCGGCGCTCCTTGTGGACGATGCCCATCAGCTTCATCCAGGCGTTGTTCTTGCCCCCGTGCCCCCCCATCCCACTTTGCCACATCGTCATGGCTGCGGAGCATCACACACCCAGCAGACGCGTTCAGCGGAGAGGATTCGAGCAGACCTCACTGCTCCCGATTACTGCACTGGTCCTGCGACCACATTGTGCGCACCACCAATTATCACATCCTCACATTCTTAATACTATCATCACTTTGAAGCAGCTGCTCCTTCCTCTACTAGTAAATGGACTGATGCCGTACCCAGCACCTCACTCTCTCTCTCTCTCTCCTGGTACCCTGGCAGGTTTGGTTAGATGCGATTGTGAATAAGATGAACGACGGAAGAGGTAAGCTTGATGGGTGACAAGCGGTTCTACGAATGCAAGACTTCTGGAGAGCTTAGTACTTATGGAGAATTATTGTTTGCTTGGATTGCGTACAAAATGGAAGAGATCGACATGAGTGCATGATATTGTTGAGCAAAGTGAGCAGGTGTCCTTCGCCTGCCTCTGCCTCTGCCTCCTCCGTCCCCGCGCACTCGGCAGCGTCTTCTTCGGCTACGTCTTCTTCTTCGGCGATGTGCTCATCGCTGCTCCTCCGCGGTCCTCGACCCACACACGCACGCGCGCACACATACACTGACGCTTCAATGGCGTCTTCAGGCGGGAAAGTCGCGGCCGCCCTGTGGACCTGGGGGCATTGCGCGACGGCGAACGCGGACACTTCTGGACAACGGCGGCGGCGACGGCGGCGGCGGCGACTCCCAGTCCAACAGGTTGGACCGTGGCGGCTCGCGAACGATGCACTGCAAACGAGCGGCGAGGTCGCGGGAATTCGCCGGCTGGGGAGCACTGCGCACGATCGGCCGTACTGCGGACCACCTGGCCTCCGCCGCCCTCGCCGCCCTCGCCGCCCCGGTCGTCGACAAGCCGGGAAACTCGCGAGCGCCCGCTCGGATCTTTCGCATTGCGGACGACCGCTTCTCCCACTGCTGCCTGCGGCCGGAATGTGTTGGGCCCCGCTCAGAAGAGCGCAGAAGACAGTCATCAAACGATTTTGGTACTGAGGATTAACTAATTACAGAGAACCAAGGCCAATGGGTTCATCAGCAAAAATGAAGCCAGAAGGATCAATAGAGATGTTGGGTTTCTTCGAGAAATCATAGTTATTTGGGATAGGTTGACCATCAACCATAATTATTGATTAGGGACTGTTCACCGAGTAATGAGGATCGAGGAATACTGTCCAGGCATTCTTTTCGGCCAATATTAAGAACTATCTACTCATTTCTTCTTTAGAACTAGCTAACTTCCCTAGTTTTGAAGATATATTAAGTTAGGGGTATTAATGACTGACTAATAGCAAAGAACCAAGGCTAACAGATTCATCAGCAAAAATTCAGCCAGATGCATCTACAAAAATAAGGCAAACTTTGCGCTTATGGGTTTCTTCGAGGAAACATTCGTTATTTAGGTTAGGTTGACTATCAACGATAATTATTGATTAGGGACTGTTCACCGAGGAATGAGGATCGGGGAATACTGTCCACGCATTCTTATCTGCCAATATTAAGGACTATCTACTCATATCTTCTTTAGAACTAGCTAACTTCCCTAGTTTTGAACATATATTAAGTTAAGGGTATTAATGACTGACTAATAGCAAAGAACCGAGGCTAACAGACTCATCAACAAAAATTGAGCCAGATGCATCTACAGAAATAAGGCAAAGTTTGCGCTTATTGGTTTCTTCGAGAAAACATTCGTTATTTAGGTTAGGTTGACCACCAACGATAATTATTGATTAGGGATTGTTCATCGAGGATCGAGGAGCAGGGAATGCTGTCCAGACACTCTTATATAACAATATTAAGTGGTATCAAGTTATATCTTTATGAGAATTATCCAACTTTTCCAATTTTGAAGATGTATCAAGATAGGGGTATTCATAACTGACTAATAACAAAGAACCGAGGCCAACAGATTCATCAGCATAAATTGGGCAAGAAGGATCAATAGAGAAATAAGCCAATGTTTGCGCTTATTGGGTTCTTCGAGAAAGCATTGGTTATTTAGGTTAGGTTAACCATAGATGATAATTATTAATTAGGGACTATTCATCAAGGGCCGAGGATAGGGAATA
>JAOEHK010004907.1:0-14074 GCA_025447835.1 Labidoglobus nevermanni
GGCGCCGCGTTGCCGACCTCTGCTGTAACCGTTGCTTGAGTTTGCGGAAGCACGAACTGGAATTTGGAGGAAAGGACTCGGAATGAGGCTGCTCGAACGGACACAAATAGTAAAAAAGGACAGTCCTAGCGAGAGTTTGGTCGAAATAAAGATATACTTTTGTGATGTGACACGCCACGAAAAAATATGTTAATATTTTTCGAATGTTGACACACTCAGTAAAAAGGTTCGCCATCACTGAGTTAGTTCGTCGGTGACCACACTCGGACGGCTTGGGAATATGGCCAAGGCTATTAATTACTGGGAATTACTTGCTTGACAGCCGAAAAGAGGTTATGTTTGAATTCTTACTCATTTCTGCGACCATTGCCGATCCGGAAACCTACGTAGAGGTTTTCATAGTTTCATTCACAACTATATATTTGCACATCTGCACCAGTTAGCAATGTCTCAACCTATTTGATATGGCATGGAGAATTCATTCCTGTGCGCATTCGTTCGGTAAATAATCGTTGCTTGGCAACGGACGACGACGCATGCGCAGTAGACTGCATTCGAGCGGTTTGTCGTGAAAAGTGTGGGTTTTTTCGCTATAACTTTCGAACCATGAGTTTCCTTGAATTTTCCTTTGCGTTAGTGGTGTCCCAGAAGTACACGAAACATGCTCAATATTTTATTTCCATCGAATAGTTTGTATTTTAGGAGTAAATCAATAACACACACACACACATACATTCATTTTTATATATAGAGATTAACGCTGTTCTTGTAGTAACATTTTTTCCTTGTAAAAGATTGATTAAAATAGTGTTTTTCTGTAAAAAAACAAAATATGATGCAAACTGTGCTGACGGCCACTTTGGACAGCTGACTGCAAATGTGGATGAGGTATTTCCATAATAAAATAGAAATTCAGGCTTTACGTCGCTCGAAATACTTTTGCAAAACAAAAATCTCAAGTGGTTTTGATGACGTCAATGACGTTCCATTCCGAGGGACAACGGCTCGTAAATATTTTAATTTTACAAATGGAAGCTGCAGGGGCAATGCTTTCAGCTGCTTTCTTGGTCGAGCAGCAATAATAATGTAGCAAGTGTGAAATATGATTGGTTTGCTACCGTGTTGAGGAAAATGGAGTCGGCAAAAAGGGCGTTGTCTTAATTGCGGCAAACACTGGATAAATGAGGAACATTCTTTATTTTTTCCACTCCCTCGTTGTAGCTATGAAAATATGGAGCAGCGGGAAAAATAACCGAGGGTAGTTAGCTCATTTGCTAATAATTCTTACTTAAAAAATTACTGCACTCCAAGGTATTCAACTTCATTCTGTTTTCTCAGCATGAAAGTACGATATTTTTCCTTCCTCTTTGCAAAGAACTCCTTTTATTTTTGCATAATTTTTTGGCACATTCGTTTAATAATTTTAATCCCAATTAAACAAGCGATCTTCCATTAACAAATCTTAGTTAGGTTAGGATCGTGTGACGCCAGTTGCAGAAAACAAAAAGAAATTGCTGAATATTTCCGTATATTCATCCATTTAATTTCCCTCTCAATTGGATTTTCTACAGTTGTAGGTGTTTCACAAGATGGGAATTCTGTAATCTCACATGGGTTGCAGATATAACACGACGTTGACGTCCGCTTTATTTCATACTTGACTGAGCCGAATGAAAATGTCTATTTAAATTACAAAATTATCAGCTGAATGTCAGAATGTAGCGTAATTGCTTCTGTTTTTAGGTCTAAAATGGCTATGGAGAGATTAAACATAGAATTTCACCGAAATACACCTTTTAATTAATTCGCTATTCTTGTATCATTGCCCTTGACCAGCCAATAATGGACGAGGACGATAAAGATGGAGTAATTTCGATGATTAATTCACAACTTGGTTGCCATTCCTATTACACAACAACTGTATTTAAACGGTGTCAAGACAGAATCACATAAGACATAATCACATGGACAAAATCACATAGGCACATAATCATATAGGGACAAAATCACATAAAGACGAAATAACGTGCCAGAATTACATTGAGACAAAATCGCATATTTGTACCTTTTTAAATTAAGTTTAGCAAAAAGACCCATTTTCTTTAAATAAAATAGGTTCTTACTAAGGCAATGACCCATTATTCAGAATTAAACTTGAAACCATAAGAAATCTGTAGCTGACTATATTGCAAGGACTACAAATTGTATCGAATGATGGCATTACGGGCTCCAATCACTTCTTCAATGCTCTCATCTAACTGTTTGGACATTTCTGAATAGAGTCGTGAAGGAATTGTCCTTTCGGATCCATTTGATAAATATGCAACTAAAAACGTCTCTTATGTGGAGAAATTTGATGCATTTGCATAACTTTAAATAAAAAATGTGATTTTGGCACGTTATTTTGTCTTTATGTGATTTTGTCCCTAAGTGATTTTGTCCATGTGATTTCATCGTATGTGATTTTGTCATATGGGATTATGTCATGGAACCTATTTAAACATTGAGACATCGCATGCTTTTTGTCAAGATTGTTACGCTTTTGCAAGGTTGTCTTAAATCGCAATAAATCCGATACATGTAGGGTAGTAATCATTTGGGTCTATTGATCGCAAGTGTCATATAATATTCGATAAGAAACAGATATGAGGCGGGAAAGAAGGCAGGAAATTGCAAGGCCGCAGAGCTTTATCGTGCTGCTCATAAATCATGCAGATCCAATGGGACATTAACGCGTTCATGCAAATCCAACCAATTGCTGATTCGCGATAACAGTAAAAACTGGAAACGGAAGTAAGTTTTCTTATCCTCTTAGCACCTAACGATTATAAAAATCTTAGATCAAATGTAATTGCAAATATTGTCTGAAAGTAGTAGATATCTACTGATCTTACTTTCAGACAATATTTGGATGGGTTCTCTACTAGGTTAAAATATGTAATATCGATTCAAATACAAGCAACATTAACTCGTATCAATTGTTGCCAAAAACATATCCTTAGCATTTAAAATAACTGACAGTAGCTGATAATATTGATACTCAGTATTTATAGCATTAGTGTTGTTTAGTATAAATGGCATTTCAAAGATTTATAGCACGATACCGTTGTAATTTACAACTATACTGACTCGTGGAAGGAAGGAAATGAAATTTGCGAGGATTAGCCACATGAAATGTTGATCGATTTATTCAAAATATGCCACACTCGCCTTGACACACGTGCGTGTCCATTATCTACCAATTCCCAACAATATGGGAACTAGGTTGCCATTTGAACTTGTCTTGAATCGGTACTGCCAAGTCAAGTGCAATCCGCGGTCAATATCAGTGGCAGAGCGAAGGGCATTCTGAATAATTGAGTAATAAATTACCCTGAAACAATCGCATATTGCACGGCATCGCATTCATTTCTATTCACAAGGTGTATCGAAATGACGCCATTAGATGCTCAACAATTGTGGTATTGCGTAAGCCTAAATGTGATTATCCTACCTCACTCCCAGGTACTGTATTATTCCAACATTTATTATTACTCAACTTGTTGCACCCAATGAACATTAATTTCTTTACCGCTATATCTTCTCATTCGGTGTTAAAATATTCATTAGAAAATTAAATTTAATTAGGAAACTAAGAACAGAAAATGTCTCTATAATTTCGATCGCAAATTGAAACTGTTGTTTAATGAAGAGCAAATGAAAATATTTATGTTGGTCGGCGTGTTTAGTAGCATAGCGACGAATAGTTCTGTGTAATAACTTTTACATGGCGTAATCAGGCCAGGGTATATTATGCGCATTTTGTACGCCCGTTGTTATGACAACACGTCTGCTCATTATCATACCAAATGTTTTCCTTTCATTTGTGAGATAATGCTCGGCCATGTCAGCGTGCAATTCAACATGCTCCCTTGCGATCGCCAAATATGCATGCACTTCTGTAGTGCAAGACGCAGTGCTTTCACAACACAAACATTAATTACAAGCGCGTGCATGTGACAGTCATTATAATTAAATTTACATCAAACAAAATATGGCGATTAACATTTTTGCATCACATTATTAATGTAATTGCGACAAATGAACGTTTCGCCCGCCTTACCACACAGGACAGATCTATTTTGGAATTGACCTTCATGTGAACAATAATCAATATCGTATACACTTCAAACAGGTGAATCCTAGTAATGACTTACACAGTTACAAAGAAGTGAGTTGATTTTTCGAGATCTAAAAAAAAAATGAATGAATGTGTGTGTGCGTGTGTGTCTTCGATTTATTCCTAAAATAAAAACTATTCGATGGAAATGAAATATTGCATGCATACTTCTGGGACACCGCTAACGGAGAGGAAAATTGGAAGAACTTCGTGGTCCCAAAGTTATAGCGAAAAAACCAACACTCTTCACGACAAACGGCACGGCAATACCGCTCGAATGCAGTCTACTGCGCATGCGTCGTCGTCCGTTGCCAAGCAACGATTGTTTACCGTCCGAATGCGTACAGGAATGAATTTTCCATGCCATATCAAGTAGGCAGCAGGACACGACACTGCAAACTGATTGCTAACAGATGGACGGGTAGATGTGCAAATTTGTACTTGTGAACTAAACATTGAAAACCTCTACGTAGGTTTCCGGATCGGGAATGGTGGCAGAAAAGAATAAGAATTCAAACATAACCTCTTTTCGACTAATGTCAAGCAAGAAGTTAATAAAATTCCCATCAATTAATAGCCTTGGCTATATTCCCAAGCCGTCCGGGTGTGGTCACCGACGATCTAACTCAGTGTTTCCCAAACTTATTTGCCCCGTCGACACCTTACCGATACTGTTAGATTTCATAGAGCCCTTAAGGTCGAATTTTAACGATTTTTTTCGTACTCGTAGACCGTGCTGGCAGACAAGCACGAGAATACCCATCTTCGAGTGACGGGGAGCCAGGGTGTTCCCCGTGCTTGTCCTCCAGCAGTGTCTACGAGTACGGGATTTGGGAAAATCCACCCATGAACTGTTATTAGCTTTACTCGTCGACCCCCAATTTCTTGTTTCGTTGTCGTCGACCCCCTGCAAGTCAACATCGACCCCTAGGGGTCGATATCGACCACTTTGGGAATCACTGATCTAACTGGACGCATGCAGACGAAGCTTCATGAGGACCATGGGCTGACGATGAACGAGCTCGCCACACAGTTTCCGGAGGTGTCGCGGTCGACTTTGTTTAAGATCTTTACCAATAAGCGCAAGACCTCACGAAATCGTCAGGAACGTGGTATGCATGTGCCTTCATGGCGCGATTCAACAGCGAAGGCGAAGCATTCCTCAGTCAAATAGTGGTGGGCGCGAAAACGTGGATTAGCTACATTGACCAGCAGAACGGCGAAGACAGCGACGGTTCGGATCCGAAGAAATCGAAGAAGTCGTCGCTAATAACAGGTGGACGGGCAGAACAGACGGACGGGAAAATGTGCAAATAGTAGTAAAGCCCAAGCAACGCTGGGTACTCCACTAGTTGTCAATAATTCTAGTGGTTGATTGATTGTTATGCTAGTACATTAATCAATAGTATGCGGGGTTGAAGTGCTTAGTAAACTTATTTTCCATATTGGAGTCATTATATGTTCATCGATAAAATCTGGTTGAAGGCCCTTCTTCCACAAATCGAAATGGAAAAATCTAGAAATCTGCAAGGCGGGTAACGCCCGTATTTGTGGTGTTTATGATGATAGAATAAATGCCTCAATTATAGATTTTCCATTAATTTGCGGCTGAATTTAACCAACATTGGAAACTCGTAGTCGTTATTTAAAATGGCTATGATGGCAACTTTATTGACATGCGTTTATTCTGCCCCATGGAAGTTTGAAACTCGAGTCCCTCGAAAGTTCTGGTGGAACATTTGTTGTTCAATTTATTAACGTATATGCCCTGGTTTTTGTGGTTTAGATATTAGTGCGGCAATTACTTGGACACATCTATTTTTATGGAATACGACTGCTACGAAACATTTCCTTCTACTTAAGGAACACGAAAGATTCATTCACTAAAAATTTTTGCTTCGGCGACGGGCAGAGACATGGCATTCGAGGCGCATGCGCAGAGGACCGACGTTGAACGATATTTAAGTGCCGTTTGTCATCCAGAATGCTATCACTTTCGAACCATGAGGTTCCTCGAATTTCCCTTTATGTTATCGGTGTCCCAGAGTACTCGCAGAGTCCAATTATTTGTAATTTAGCGTGAATCAAGGACATACAGAATGACAGACATATATTCATTTATATATATAGATCCAAACGTTACGTTAAGTTGTTTGATAGACGCAGAGTCAAAGTTGAACTCCTCAAGGATTCACAGAGAGTAGAAACATACTTCTCCCTTATATCTCATTCCCTTCCAATATTTAATCTCGAAAGAAGTAAACATGTATGCTGCGTGGCTATCGGCTAAACAAGACTGGTATAAATTAGCATTAGAGAAGAAATTCCTGGCAGTTTTCCGGGTTTCATGCGACCTTGACGAAAAGGAAAATATGTAAATTTATTCACTGTTTTGCTCTCGCTTTTTGCCTTCCGTAGAACCGTAGAACCTTTCTATTTAACTTTTAAATCTAGCAATGTATGCCATGTAGGACATTCTTCTATAAAATGAATATTTCCAATGAAAATTGAGGCATAATCATAAAAATCCTGCATAATTGTCTCTGTTAATAAATTGATTTGGGCATGTCTACAGGAGAAATAGTCACATTCAATTCTCTCAGTTGGAACCCAATTTAAGGAATTCACCAAATTTTTTTGACAATTCTTGAGAATTGAGTTTTAAGGTGTATTTCTCCAACAAGTTCGTCATCTGCTTAACCTGAATTCAAAAGCCGAATAAAGTTAGACGGCATTAACAGATCTGTTATCTTTTATGCATGCTCTTGAGAAGTAACAGCTAAGAAAGTTTACATTGCTTCTGGCAGCAAAGTCAAAGTCAAATATTACACAACTGATGGGTTTCTTAAGATAGCAAGACGAAATATCGTGGTCGCGAATGGAGTTGCAAATTTTGCGTTTATTGCATATAATACATTTGCAATGGATTCTAAATTGGACATTATAAGAGCAATCAGGAAATTAGAAATAAGTAGGGGAAGTAAGCAAATATTAACATTATTCCAATTTTCAAATTTAATTGCGTACAACGCCTTTTTATTCTGATATTTTGGTTGTAAACTTATTGAAGGGTTTATAGTCACAAAATCATTTCACACGGGGTTAAGGAAAATGAAGCAAAGTAAACATCTTGTTTCTCTTTACATCTAAGTTGCAAAGTAGCAAAACGTAAGGCAAACAAAGGGATAGCCTGAACTAGCCTTGAATCCTAACAAACATCTCTCAAAGCTGATCAATATCCTAACATCAATATCAATATCCTAATCACCAATATCCTAAATTGGTATGCTTTATATCAAGGGCCAGAGCTGTTATAATGCCAACCTATAATCTCAACGATCGCAAAATTGAATTCCATTGTATAAAGAGATATTTCAAATATCAACAGAATGATTGATGGTAAACCAAATGAAAGATGATGATCAAGTACATAATCAAGACAGTTGGCAACGTAAAGAAAACTGTCAATTAAAGAGGAAGTATTTCAGAATACTTGCTTATGATTTTAACGCGTGGAAAAGATGGAAGATGTATCAATCAATTTTTGGTAAAATGTTGTGAAAAATAGACATAGAAATAAGTTGATTGTCGATTGAGGTTTTTGGAGGAAATGATATTGATAAACAGGATGATGTCTTCTCCAAATAATTTGAGATTTATTTTATCCACCCGGTTTCGGTTTCGGAAAGTTAGGCCGAACCGGTTGGATTAAATACACCTCAAATTATTTGGAGAAGACATCATCCTGTTTATCAATAGATATAGAAATGTCTCATTTCTATTAATTGGAAAATTATGTGTACCTGAAACCTGGGACCTGTAATGAAATTTTGGTTGTTGACAGGCTTACAAACTTCAATTCTTGTTTTTAACGTTCCATTTTCTATTGACGAGGTGTAATTGTCAATTCGGCACGATTTCGGGGACCGGGCTTGAAAAATTTGATAGATTAGAGTGCTTGACTGATTGATCATATTTCAAGCGATAGATATGAAGCTCATGGAACCCGAGAGATAAAGGTCGAGGACGGCCAGCTGATGGACGAATGCCACGAATTGATTTTCGTATCTTTGTTCGTTAGCTTTGACGTATTGGCATGTGGCATTAGAAATTAATAACGAGTGAGACAGATGGGACACAATAGGCTTATGCTGAGCTCTGCTATCTGAATGGTTGTCCGGGCGGCGAAATATAAGGAGCAGAACTAGGTCAAGAGGCTCGCTGTGCTGCTGTTTTGTGTCAGCTCGCCTGATCGCAGGGGGTGGTAGGATGAGGGATTTGCCGTTTTTCTCGCTGTAATGCCACTCTTCGTCTGTGCATGTTTGCCCCTTTGCCATCATTTCGGTGTGATTATTTTGTTCCGCCTGGTTGGCGTTAATGATGACGTTTACTGTGTTTACGCTGTTTTCCCTCCATCCAATTCTGCCAAGTTTCCTCTTATTTTTCCAATCATTACGTTTCGTTTCCCTTCATCGCTAACCTTCCAACGTCAGCTATTAGTGTGCATTTCTATAATTTGCGTTATAATCAGAAAACTTTGTGGCAATGTAAGCAAGATGTGCAAATAGGAGAGCTCAATCAACCCCGCCAACATAATTAGTAGTTCAGAGTCGATTAATTAATCGTCGACCGCAATTACGTTCAATTTGCTTGTCTCCTTAACCTTCTGTCCCGGGTGGCGTCTATCCATTTGCCAGATAATTGCGGCAAGACGTGACAATCTGGCTGTTATTCGCCGGAAATGCTGTAGAGGAAAACGGCGTGCTCAGACGGATTGGGGCGATGCAGGAAGTAGCCTAGCAGTTGGGTGTTTGGCGAGGGTGTCGGCGGCAGCGGCGCCGGAGGTCGGCAAAGTGGTCGCGCGCATGGCTGCTGCCGCTTCCGAATCCCGATGATTGCTCTCTCTCAGCGATCCGGGAGCATCGCCGGAGCAGGGATGCTGATACTGTCGTCGCTGTGCGCTGCTGTGCTCTCCTCCAGCGCGGGTGCGGGTGGCGCGATCGCCGGCCAGTTGGCAAACGTCCGTTCGCAGCGTCTGTGCCCGCTTCTCGCTGCCGGGGGGTTGCTGCGTGCCAGCCGAGAAGAGCAGAGAAGAAGAGCCAGAAGCAGAGCGTTGTGCTTGCCGGATCGCCATCAGCTGGGAGGGCGCGCGCGGTGCATGCCGCTCCACCACCATGTCCGCTGGCGAAGATGACTGTAAGGCACCGGCCTCCCCATCCCCGAAACTCATTGCCGACGGCCACTGTTCCCCGACGAAAAATACCGCCACACCACCAGCGACCAGCACAGGTACTCCTCAATCACTCATCATCATCATCATCATCATCGGCATCATCCATACATTCCTTCAGGTGCATGTCGTCGTTGATTATCTTTGAAAGTACATGGGGATGTTGGGCAGATGCGGTCGCCACCAATGCGGTGTTCTGGAAGTGTGGAATTGGGCGAGCAGGCAGACCGCGTGCCGGGTCAGTGGGTTACGCTGCGCTCCGCTCAGTTCGGCGCTTGCAGCGTGTCTCCCGATATCGATCCTCTCTCTTGCCGGGATGACTGGACGGCTTGCCGTTGCTGCTGCCGCCGCCGCCCTATCGGCAGGCTGGCTCCAGCTAACTAACCTACATTCCCGCCATCCGCTCGCTCGCCGGGCAGCCCGGCGAGGCGAACCTCCCTTGCCGATATCGATTTCTGGCATTGGCCCCCCCATCGCCGCGTGTACCTCCTTTTCGGCGGTCGCCACCTGCCGCGCAACCCCACGACCGCGACTCGTGCGTGAGCTCATCAGCATTCCGCACGTTTACCCCCCCAAGATTGCTGCCTGAGATGTCTTAGACGCTCCAGCATGCCGGCCGAGATTGGAAGCCGAGCGACTAATGAGCGCTGACAACTATTTATTTTGCGCCAAAGTGGCAATTTGCTGCTCGCAGGGACTCTGAAACTAACCTTATCGCTGTGGCTTAATCAAGCTGAATGGAAATCGATTTGTCAGGGCGTCAGTTGATGAATGTGTCGAATGCAATCATATTGGTTTGAGGACGCTGTTGGTGCCCAACTGTTGCACGGGCGCAGATACGACGGGTGAGGGAAAACTGAAGTCGATCAACTTATCGCGCTTGCAATATTTGCATTCCCTGAGCGGCTAGCAACTGGGAGGATGCCCTTTTTCTGCATCGTTCGTCTGACCTTTATCTGCTCGCTTTGTTATCCCATGATCCTACGTTGAAGCATATCGAAACTGCACTGTTATCCTCATGCTGTTTAGGCTTTCATGCAGATCGTTAGTTAGCCCAAAGCTATTTAAGGCTATATCCCTTCGGGCATTCTAATCTCGTGTATTTTCCGCTACTGCTTAAACGATGACCTATCAGGACTCAACAAGTTCGTGACGATTAATAGAATTAAAGGAGAAAATTTCCAATCCCATTAGTTTGCATAAAAGACGAAAAAATACTAATTTCTTACCAACAATTAGGGTGTTCCCCTGGCGAAGTTTTTGGAGAAATAGATGAGAAAAAGCCAAATCGAAGCGTAATTAAATAAAGAATTTTGGAGATCGACAACTTCGATTTGGTTTTTTCTAATTTCTTACATTTTACGTCATTCAGGGATGCGTTTTTTTCTAACGCAATCTATTTTACTAATTAATTGATTAAAAATTGGTACTTTATTATATCGTCCCTAAAGGCAACTACTGTCCTACCCGTCGAAAGATTTTAGAACTTGCCTGCCACTGTCTGGAGGTGTAGGACTCGTATAAGGGAGGAGGTGCAATGAGCCCAAGTAAAGGGGCATAAGTGTAGCGTGTGGCTATGCCCGGCCTCCAAAAAATATTGTTTCTAAAGCAACAAAGTCTTAAATAACGTTGACGCTTTTTCGGCTTAGGTTAGGTTAGGTGATGCCCATTCATATGCCGAAAAAACACTCACGTTAAGTCATGGGTTCCCAAACTATTGAGCTCTGCGCCCCCCTTTATCGTGTTTCAAAACTATCACGCCCTCCCTAGGGCAAATGAACTTTTAATTCACAACACGGGCAACAAAATAATATACTGAATAGTAATATACTAGAAAAGGATTATGGTTATATGTTATTACAAATATATTCACTAGGGGATGAAATATGAAAATCGTCTGAAACTGAAAACACTATTCTTATAGCCTACCTAGTCAAGTAGTCCACAGAATAATTTGAATAATAAAGGATTTTCACATGATAAAAGAATTAATGTGAAGGGTGGTGCTGCATTGATGCAACTAGCTTGGAAATCCTGGGCTGGAATGATGTCAGACCGCAACGCAAATCACTTTCCACATTCATGCTATTCTTTTGCTTTGATTTGATTAGAACCAAACTGGAAAATCTTCTTTCGCAGAGATACGTAGAAGAAATTTGAAAGTACTAAGGCCCCTTTGAATTCCGCTCACGCCCCACTTAGGGGGGCGCGCCCCACAGTTTGGGAACCCATGCGTTAAGTACTAAGTCGATGTTAGTTTGCACACAATTGCGTCGCGACGGCCATGATTTCAGTTACGGAGCCTTAGAGAATACCGAACGGGTAATCCATTATGATCGCGAATAATTCATCGGCAGCCGCTACTAACAGCATCTGCATCTCTGCCTGCACAATGCCAAAATTCCATGTTTCCAAAAGTTATTCGCGTAGCTTTAAGTTATTGTCCCCATTCGTTTAATTCATATTTCGTAATTCTATTAAATTTACAACACATTCTTAAATTTTTCATATTCCAGTAGAACATTTATATCGTTGACCTTCTTCTTCTTCTTCTTCTTTCTCTACCTTGAACCATTCACATTTTATTGTTGAACTCCTGTTCGCAGCTTGATGCCATATTAACTTTTTGTATTCAACTGTATCCGAAGTATCATTCATTCTGTTACTTAATTCATCACTACAATTGTTCTCGAGTCGGTCGGTAAGTAGCTGAACGGTAACGTAGATGGCTCACGAGCCCAGTTACTTGGGGTTCAAACTCTGGTTCAACGTTACTGTTGACTATCCAGCGGCCAGTAGGACATCTGGAATTGCAAATGTGGTTGCAGAGCGGTCCTCTACGTTGCCCATTCCTCCACAAAAGCATCTTCCCTTCCAAACTAAAATAAGTGGGCGTACAAGCAAGAGGTACAATGGGCCCAAATAGTGAGACCTAAGTGCTGCGGGGTTGCACACGCCCTCTTGTTATATAATTGAAATTAATACCTAATTTTCGATTTGAAATGTCTGGAACATTTATGAAATAAATAGTAATGGGAAATAGCAGATCTCATGTGATCGTCCAGGTGCCTTAATATCAAATTGTCTCTCTATGTCTGACAAAGATAAATGCGAGCAAGTATAAATATTGAGCAAATTTGCAAGTTTCAGTATAAAACGCATTTTTCAAGCGAACATTCTAAAAATAAGCATAACATAAGCAATGTGAACTTGACGCAATTTAATGGTGACGTAAGGGCATCTGTAACACTGATTGCATTATAGCAACCCCTCAGTGTAGGCCTGTCTAACCATATATTTGTATCCAAATCGGGAAGCATGAGCATCGAGGAAATGGTATATTTTACCAGAGGTGACAGACATTGAAAAGGTCAAATTCAAAGTACCGAATGTCGGGGAATACCCAACGAGAGTAAATGGGTCACTCATATATCAATCTAACCCATATGGGCCAATGGTCAAAATTCTCCGAATTGCACTCCAGATTGCGTTTACATCCAGCAGAAAGTGACCCATGCTGTCGTTATCGTCACTTTCAATGGTTTGTTGTGTTCCACCAAACATGGCCATACCAGCTCACTAGGACCTCAAGGGAAATACCAACAGCCGCTCACCTAGCTAATCAGGGCTTTTGCCTTTCTTATTTATCTCTTTCCCATTCATTTAATGGAATTGTAAATAGCTAAATTTAGATACCTGTACCATAATGAATGTATTCCAAGTAAGAATGCTCATTAGCGACATGGATGGAACGCAGGCAGTCTTTCTGCCACTCCAACGTGTTAGTAATAACCGATTTGTCAAGTTGACGAGAGTGCAGTTTCTTTCCCGGGCCGTACCTCACGACCGACGGATCCGCAACAGTTCAATTCAGGTGCCAACGTCAAAAATAGTTGAAAAGCGGCAAATGCTTCCGTTCAAGATGACCAGAATCGGCGCAGTGTGCGGAAAGCGGACGCATAAATTCGTTCGCTTCGTCTTTGATTGGCATTTCGATGATAACAGACCGTTGGCGGTTGTGTATTCGAAAATGGAGAGTAATGTAAATTTAACGCAAGGTAAATTCGTGTCTATGCTGCTTCTGCACATTTTTTATCAATACAATGCCTTAACGCTACTTCTTTGCATTGCTGTGACTTTTGATTGGCGGTGGAACTCCGTTCAATGATTTCTTATCTGTTTGCTATTGATAAGATAATCGCTGATACAATTAAAATACAATGAATTTCAATGTTTCCTTTAAAGATCGCGTTCCACAATGCAATTACATGGATTTTATTGCCGCCATTTGCCAAATTGGCAAGAGTGTAGATGACTTTCAAGGAAATGCAAAATGTTTTCCCTTAGCAACAGTGCTACTATATTTTCAGCGCATTCCACAAAATCATGCGAAATGTTAATGACTTGTTATTTTAAAGAATGTTAACCTGTCAATTGATTTTGGTATCGATGTTTGTAATTTTACTGCAAATTTCCCAACCACGAGTCGATTATTATGTCGAATTCGATTGAGCCAACATTAATTTTCTTATTGAATCCTTAATTTTTTTTTGTTACGTCGGGATCGGACTACCTCCGGTTCCCCGCACCTCGGTCCTTTTGGTCCTGTTGTGCTATCCCACAATTAATCCCCTAGGCTTCTCATGTCTTCGAAGAAGCGCATGAGCTCGTCCCAGGGCAGTTTA
>JAOEHK010004918.1:0-14073 GCA_025447835.1 Labidoglobus nevermanni
TTCACCCGGCAATCAGTGTCAAGAGTGAAGGGCGTAGTGCCGGGTGCGATTCCCGGTCCAGGTCAACTTTTCGATGTACATTTAACACGATTTGTAATCGTTAACATTTAGAGTATCGGTCTTTTCATTTGAATGGTTATAGTTAATTTTTGTTAGCTATAGCGTTAAAATTGTTAATATATTCAGATATGCCAACCTAATCTCGTGGCCCATTTTGCAAAAGGCGGCCAAATTTTCAATGAGTGCTTATTATACCTCTGCACGGACCTCGGGCATTCCCCGACCTTGTTGGTTGCTCGGGGTTGCGGGTTCTTTCAATATGAACAATATAAAAATCATTAATTACAAAAAGCACATCGTAATCTACAATTAAGCAAGAAGCATCAATATTAAAAATATATTTTCATGTATTATAAGCCAATTTGTACGTGGAATTCTAAATTAAAAGAAGTAGCAATAAGCAGGTTGAATCATAAGCGTGACCAGTGATTAAACAGCGACGAATTAAAAAAGAGAATGAAGTCCATCGGGCTCAGATGTAGTACTGAATATCGTTTCAGCAGCAGAATTTTTGCGGCTAGGATAACACTATGAAGAATTTTCAATAATTTTCAGGTTTCAGGTGAACTAATCACAAACTTACAGAACCTTCACTAATGCACGATTTCCAATCATCAGCATCGAGGCAGGTGTGTTCTTCATCATCTTCAATCATTCTTAAAACAGAGGTGGAGAATCTGTAAATGTATTTAATATTATAGAACTATTAATCAGGAGCATTATGGTTGTGCTATAACTGTTTATCTGCATCGAAGGAATCTATCAGTTCTTTTTCGACTTTTTCCTGCTCAATATTATTAGAGTCTTGTGCATTTTCCTTCTTCGAACACATGTGTAGCGCTGAAGTTGAGAACGTAAAGTTCGTCTTCAAAACTCCTACATGGCTTAGTCGGCGAAAGAAACCGTTTTCAACCGCACTCTCATCTGAGTCTAGTTTTTTGAAACCATTTTCATCTAAAACGTAGTAATGTTTGGCATCGGTATTCTTTTTTTCAAAACTGGAAAGAGCATTTTATTCAATTTAGATAAGACCAATCAGCTTTGTACATAGACCATGTATAGACTTACCATGAGCATAAAAGAATGAGCAAAATCAGTACAGCAAGAACAACTAACGAAATGGAAACCGCAATCCCTGAAACATGTGCAAGTCAATTTTCCGCT
Organism: Labidoglobus nevermanni; assembly: GCA_025447835.1. Classification (NCBI taxonomy): domain Eukaryota; kingdom Metazoa; phylum Arthropoda; class Insecta; order Coleoptera; family Staphylinidae; genus Labidoglobus; species Labidoglobus nevermanni. Next base: position 1,225 of record JAOEHK010004918.1, read on the forward strand.
TTCCAGAAATGGCTACAGATTTATTTCCAACGAAAATTTAGTAAAACTTTTAGTATTTACATGATTGTGACCACGCCATTGTGACTACCATATTTCTATAAACAATTGTTGAACAGGCACAAGTGGAATAATCGTGGATTCACGAATCGATGTTATGCATTTGTTTCAATTGGAATTGGACATTTGCGTGAAACATCTTTGATATGAGACTCCACTGACATTATTGTCACCTCTATATCCGATATCATTGTATCGAATCGCAATACAGAGGAGAGTCTGATTCCAATTCCATTGAATGTCCCCTATATTGAATAATTGCTCGCAGTCCTTATTGAGCTCATTCTATTTCTGAAAATCCATACCCAATAACTATATTTATGACTTTTATTAGTTCACTTATCTAGTCAAAATTTTCAATTGCTAATTATTGTACTTGGTTTTCATCCAATTAAGTTCAAATCTCTTTTATTAGACTTGAAATGGATGAGAATTGATCGCTGCACTAAAGCCCTTCTACTTGGGGTCTATTGTAACTCTTCCCCTATCCAGGTCCAACACCTCCTGCCAGATGAAGTGGTGGTCAAGTTTCAGAATCATGCTTAGAGGGTAGGATAGTAGTTGTCCCGGATTCGACGTCTCAGCGTCAAGAACCTTTATTCTGACAATGGTCATAGCCGGACAGAAGTATAGAATATCCCTGGCGACTATTGGGAGATTTTGGAAATGTTATTCGGAATGGTTATTCACGAGTTTGTCGCGAATGTGGTCGAGGGGAGTCCGAATTCTTGGAAGATATCGCGATTTCTGACAGTAAGGAGCGATTACGATGGTCCTCAGAATACGAGACGTCTTTAAGTCTCCAGGGCATGTGGTAATACAACTTTTTGAGGACTGGTGATGCTCTTCTTGTTACGGAATGAATATTCTGCTAATGGGTAATCCGGCTTTCCTTAACGGGGTATTCAGCCGTACTGCCTATGTGGTGGCGATTCTTGTGGCCGCTACATTGACATTTAAAAGAATTCAGAACAAATTTTATATGATCCGATGCGCGATTAAACCCTCCACAGGGTACATTTTGAATCATCCCGATACACCCAGTAGTTCCTGAGAAAAACAGGAAAAACTGCGACACGTCATCACCGAAATTCGATGACGTCCTCGACGAATTGCGACCACGTGAAAACGTTTTTATATAAAATTTCTTTATTAAAAGTTTACAAAGGATATATTAGATAAGTTGAATGTAAGAATACAAGTTAATTATTTCGAGTCCATTTCAAGTGGACAAAACTATTAATTGAAACAATACCAATTCAACTACATTACTCAATACGTAACCATTATCAAAATTGAAAGATTCCATCATACTTTAAACTTAAATGTGTCAGAACTCATAAGGTATCCATAATACAATCACTGAGGTAGAAGCCAAGATACAATTCTACAATCTCAGATCAGATCAGATTGGATAACTTTAAGCTGTAACAATATGTAGAATATGCGAATGATTTAATTACTTATATGCTTGTATACTCACTGTTGCGATTTGGTTTTCAATGTTTCCATCAACTCGAGTATCCAATGAAGAGCAGTCAAAGAATCCTTGTTTTCGTAGAGTTAGTTTAGGTTCATATTGCAGATTAAGCATACGCAGTGTACATTCTCGCTCAAGAATATCAATCGGCCTTGCAAATAATCATACGAAAGCCGTTAAAATAGTTTATACGCATGAATTTGTCGAGCGTCACTCACTTTTCTGTGATCGAGTAAATATCCCGGAGAAAGCTCATCAAATTATGCATCAGCAAGCATAAAAGTACCGAATCCCGTAAGTGCAGAGTCCTCTTATGTATGATCTCTTCATAAATCGGATCAATAAACTCTTTGAGCCGTGTTTGCAAATTATTGATGGCAAAAGCAACACACTCCAGTCGCGTATATGGAAAATTGCCCAAATTGTGAGCCAGAAATTGTTGATATGGGAAATAACCCCTCTGTAATTATATTTGGCAAATAATTAAACATTAATGAAGTTAACAATGGCCCACAAGCTACATAGCTTATCGAAGATATTGGGGGCAACATGGAAGCCGAGAGAGGCAGCCGTTATCCTCATATCTCAGCCATTCCCTACTTGGGGCCTATCAACCATTATCCCTTCAATATCCTATGCTCATGCAAAGTGCTTGGTCACATAACTATTGAATTGAATAAGGTGTCACTTAGATTCTAAGTTAGAGAGTCATAATACAATAGGCCTTTTAGGTTGCGATGCTCAGGACGAATGGTGCCCGAAGACCCCTCTATTGATAATGAATAATATGACACAGTTTATAGAAGAAGTTTTTGCGAACTAATCAAGTAAACTAATAGCTTGATTCGTATCTTTAGCTATTATCATTTTAAAAATCAAACCGTAATTCGAAAACATGTCGCTCTATTTTCAAACTTACGCCATGATGGCGTCCTAACCGAAACCGAAGACAATTCTTCCAAAACTCGAAGCAGAAGATGGTTTTAACGCTTGGAGATTGCGAAAATGGATAAATAATAACAGAAAAGTTCTGAACTTACGTTTTGAATGAGGTCGTTCGCCAGTTTCTTGAACAAGATCTTTTCGAAGGCCATCTGACTACAGACATCATCGGAAACGCACGTGGCATCATTCAGTAGTAGATATAACCTCTGATTAAGCACTTTCGGTACCTCGTCTTCCAGTAAGCCAATGTGTAATGTAAAGGCCAAACGCATTCCAGGTACAGAATGTTGAGGGAGTTGTGAAAAGTGTTCATACTGCAGGTACTTTAACTTATTATAAGACATTTGTTGAATATCGGATTGCGGGTCTGTTAATGAAGCAATGAGATGCGGCATGGCCTGAAAATTGCAAGAAACACGCGTAAAGTCTGGACGTACCCCAGAATACGAACGTATTTACAGTCTGGATTGGCACAAGGTGCTCTTCAATCATCAATTCCAAGACTTTCGCAGCAACCAAGCGAATATGGTCTGATTTGTGATAGATGCCAATCGTAAGGACTTGGTGTATACGAAACTCCCATTCCGCAATTGATAATTCTCCAATGCTACTTTGCAATTGCATTATATCTTCAACTGAGTGACCCAGATTGCGAACTGCAATTAATATTTCTGTCGCGAAATGGTATAATCCAAGGTTTCCCTAAGGTAGACATTCCAAAAGTGGGTCCTGTAATGATTTGGGAGGGGTATGGCTGAGGGTTTCCCTGTGCTTATCCGTTGACTTTAGATACCACTCGTCGGCTGGGATAAATCAGGATGGCCATGAATAAAACATGCAAATGGCGTAACGGACAAGCCTGGGGTATTCCCCATACTTTTCCTGCTTAGTCATGATATATTTTCAAAGTGGGCTGTGACTTCATTTGAGTTGGCCATCTCTAGTTTCAGTGTAAATGTCAAGCGTGGGTGGGGAGTCATTATTTTAGGCCCAATCCCTTAGAGATATTATGAAACTCGGATTACACCATTTCCATATAATATAATAACGAATTTGATAAAAAAATAATACTAGGCTATAGAAACTGAAACATTTAACAAACATATACATATAAAAATTGGATATCAATATATTTATTCTTCGTCAAATCATCGTGATGTAAATATTCTAGCTCAGTGTTTCTCAAACTTATTTGCCTCGCGGTACCCAAACGCAAGAAAAAAGGACTGGGAACACCCGCATTTGCGGGTATTCGCAGTTGTCCACCACCACATCCATAAAGTATTTCCTGGTAGACCAAATTAGTATTATTCTCAAAATTCAGCAACAATGTGAGTAGATATTTCAGTTCAGGGAACATCTAGAAAGGAATTGCTGTGACAATTGAATGCCCTTCAAATGCCCTTATGTTGCCCGCCATGTTATCGAGGTACCACACGCTTTGAGAAACACTGTTCTAGATTGATGAAATGCTTTATAGTGCAAGAATATGGGAAAATTTAACAAAACCTCAATTTCAGTAATGGGTATACGTACCACGTTGTAGCAGTTCTTCCGTCGCTTTGTGATAATTATCTAATTCGGTATACATGTCGTCAAACATTTCGGATTCTTTAAGTTCTTCATTAAGTTCTTCCTCCATCATCAAATCTTACCGCGAATTTAGAGAAAATGTGAGACGTGTATTCCCGATTACTAATGTAAGGTTATATGCAAGCAATTGATAATTGTTGATTTTGTAAAGTTGTTTAAAACAAATGCAGAACCCATGCCAACGTTGATTTCGATGCCTTGCTTTTCTTAGCCTACTTGTTACTCTGAGGTGGATTATGTGAATCTTATCTAAATAACTAATCAGGGAACTGGAATGGCCCTATAAATCTAAGCTGGTACACTTATATCCCGGTTAACGCGGGGATACGTTCCAGCACAAGTTAACGTGTAACATGTAAATCATAGGGATAGGGGAACATCCGATATAGAAACACGTCAAGTTTTTGAGCTCAAATTCCATATCAGCGATAAATTGATCCATAATTTATTTATAGTCGCTAAACTACAATAGTATTTGGTAAATCAGTAGGAATTTCTATTGCTCTTCAATAGAACCATTAAGTTCAATACTTTGGTATTTTTGGTCTACTTCTTGGAGATCTTCCATATTTATCCATCCATTTTGTTTTGCAATTTCGACTATTTCGTTCACATCTACAGAAGGGTCTCTAATCTGGTCCCCGGTGCATATATCTGGCCATATGTTTTCAATTCTAGAAAGATCTATGTATTCTATTGCTTGTATGACAGTATACTTCTCTCAAAAACCTCTTATTGATTGTTTATCAATTCCAGCAGATTTGGACACTACAGGGAACACGCAAAACCAATTACTGACAAAGAAATTTGAAATGCCTATATATATATAAACGACCTTGGCCAAATAAATAGTGTTAAATCAAAACAGCGCTGAACTGGGCAGCTTAAAGCGTGTATAAAATTGCTAAAATTGCGAATAGGCAATTGAAATAGTAATATTTAAGATTAGATAAGGACTATGATATAGAATGATAATTAAGTCGTATCAATATTTAAGCTCTGTTTCGTAGTAATATATTCAGTGATCAAGAAATGTTTGTAAAATATCATAATGTGCAAACGGGGTAAACCGAATTTGGTATTTTTGTTAGGATTACTCTTCGGTGCTTATTTAGCCTTGTACCTTAAGCTAAACCAAGATAAACCTCTTCGGAGAATAGCAGCTACATATTTTCCGATTGAGCTACCCCAACATGATGTTAGAAACATCGAGTATGAGAATTGGTTCAAAAATCAAGCGAAAACTCGCATTAAACATGACATAGATGCTTTGCGATATGGAGGTATTGCGGATGAAACCGAATCAAAGTTTCTATTCGATACTATAGACGTCCTCTGTGTGATATTGGTTCATGACGATAAAACCTCTGTGGAGACTGCCGAAGCTGCTAGCCACACTTGGGCGAAAGGCTGTAATAATAGGACTTCAGTATTCCTAGGAGCTAAGAAACGAAAGCTGCCTTCAGCTAAATATCGTAATCATACGAAGTGGAGTCAATTGTGTAATGTTATTCAAAGAATACGATTGGACCATGTAAATAAGGCTTTTTGGGTACTATTTGTTTATGAACAAACTTTTGTACTTATGGAAAACTTACGCTTAATGCTAGCATCCTTAAACCATAGCCAAGGTCACTATATTGGCCATACCGAACAATTTTGGACAGTCAAGTATAATTCGGCAGAAGGTGGCTATGTGATAAGTTATGGAGCTATACAACGTCTCCAAGAAAGCTTTCGGAAAGCAGGTTGCAAAAGCAACATTTTGTTGCCAAACAAGGAGGACTTCTCCTTAGGTGTATAAAATGAGAAAATGACTATTGTTTCAATGGTATGCTAACATGCGAATATTTATTTAGGTACAAAATTGAGAGAATTGGGCGTTGTTCCTGTCGACACTAGGGATAGTTCCAATTATTCAACATTTAATTTATACAATTGGCAACAGGAATTCTTCCCTGGAACGAATTACTACAGAAACGCAGTTTACCCACGGAAATGCTGCAGCTCCCGGGTTGTAACTTTTAAAGTAAGACGCTTCATATTTGTTCTAAAGTAGAACATTCATTGGTTCATGAACACTTGCAGGGGATTGAAAGAGATAAATTCTACATGTATTACTATTTATTATATGTATTGAATGTTTTTAGAAGAGGAGATTTAGGGAACCAACCACCACGCCTCCAAATCGATAAGGATTTTGTAAGTAGCCTTCACATTTATATACTTAACTAACTATTGTAATTACTTTGTAATTTATCAAATAACCTTCCTACAACACGACATCCTGTAACACGGTCTCTCCCTAACATGATAAAAACGGCAAAAACTGCTAAATTGTATCCGAAGCTGTGAATCAAATTGATCCTGAGGACCCTAGCCTAAGTTTCACTGAAAATTTCGTCTTTTCGTGGATATAACCCCTACCACCGAAAATTCCAGCAAGCAAACCATAAAAACAGCTGTTTAATAGGGGAGAAGATGCAGATTTGCATTGGCTCTGGGTGTAATACAACACGGTTTCGCGTACATACCATTTTCTAGGAACCTATTTATCGTGTTATAGGAAGGTTGGCTGTACACGTAATTCTCTTTTTACACTGTGTTTGTGTATTGTTGTTTATTGTAAATTTTCAGGTTTGGAAAAGCTATTTGGCTGACCGTGGTATTTATAGAAATGTGTCTGCAGAAGAATATTACAAGCTGTGGGAAGATTCGGCCCTAGACCTGGAGCAATTGCAGCAACGGATTGATGACAATTACAATTAGGGAGTTGCCCACTATAATTTCTGATTATGTATTGCGTGAAGGAGCAAAACTTGCTTAGCATTATATGACAAATATTTACATATAAGTAAGATTGATAATAGGATTCTATAATTAAAGAAAGGGCAAGAAAAATGTACTGAAATTATGGCAACAGTGCACAAATTTCAGATTACTTCATCATGAATGATGAAACTAAAAGTAGGGTTGGTGAAACCGAAATATTTGCAGCTCAATTTATGTGCTTACAAAGTATGCACCATTCCAATGAAACTTTCTACTGTGTAAATTTGTTACAGAAATCACATTTGTATAGACTCCATAGGTAGAAATATTAGAAACAAGATTAGTGCTGATATTTCCACCTATAGAATACAAATGAAATACTTAGTTAGAAACAAACAATAGTGAAAAGAACTGTCTCGATACTAAGTGCAGGAAAATTGACTTTAAATGTAATAAAAATTAGACCGTTGTCTTAACTAAATCAGCAGTTTTGCAGCACTATGAAACACCCACAAATCTACGTTGTTGATATATGTATTTACATAATGTAAACAAAATCACAGTCTACTACAACTACTATTGTAGAAATGTATTTGTATGAAAGATGTCAAGCTGTTGAGCAAGACAAAACAAATAATATTATATTGTACAATATATTGACACTGAAATGAACAAGACGATTGAACAAATTTCACTAATTCATGTGTAATTTTAGTATTGATGTTTTATTTAAATAAAGAGTTTCATATATTGTTATGATATACATACCTTTATCATTTATCTCCTTTGCTCCTATACTCATATGCAGTGGGAGTTTTCGTTTCCTTCGTATTAAGTCTCCGTATTCTGCTTGTAATGCCGGCCAGATGCATAGAACATGGTCGGTTGACTCCTCGTCTACCCTGCAACTTCGGCATAGAGCGAGACCAACACTTCAGAGGTGCTTATTCAGGTAACATTGAACTATGGGGGTCCTGAGTTCTGGGCTGCTCAGGCTGATGAGATCGTTGGCCCGTCTACGGCTAGGGGTGTTACCTGTGACCCTTGCTAGGGAACAGTTCAATCTCTTTTTGTGCTGCTTAGCAGTATAGTTCTTAAGATAAACTCTGAAGGACGTAGGACTTATGCCCAGTTATTTTGAGTTAGTTGGGTCACCTCTCGAACCTGTCTTAGCCAGGACATCAGCACGAGCATTACGAGTGAGGTGGTCGCTACTAGAGAAGCGGTTAAGGTTGGGTATATACTGGCTCATTACCTTCCTCTATAGCAGAAGGAACTGATATTTATTATAATTTCTGTATTGTACATGCTTATAAAAGTTCTGGCCTTCCTGTTTTTATGTACATTGGTCCATAACTTCACGTTTTTATGAATGTATAGTATAGGTAGATGCAAGGTTTCTGTATTTAACGGGTTCGGATGTAGGTTTCGAATGGTTTAGATATTTTCTTATAGTTTCTTTTTTAACTCCAGTGCACCTCGGACCTTTTTGGTGTTACTTATCAGAGTCCTACGCGGCAAACGCCTTTATAGACATCCATATGGATCCTTCCGGGATACCTTTGCCATTTCCTCAACTCACTTCGATACGTTAGTTTTTGCGTCTTTTTATCATAAATGGAAGGTCAACAGATAGACAGCATCCTTTTCCTGTGTGCAACTTTATTGCGTCTATTTTACAAAGACCGGAATTGAAGCGATTAAATGAATATGAACAAAAAATTATAAATAAGAATTTAATTGTAATTGCACCACAGTGCTACATGGAATTTGATTACATTGTGTTATAAACGATGAAGTGGAAACGCAATTTTCTAATTTTCTTGTTTCTGGTTGTTTACCTCCATGCAGGTTTAATGTAAGTCATCCTTTGCAAGCACAATCGTTCCTCTTCTTCTTCATTTACTATTGTGTTTAGGCAAGAGCATGTGCCGAAATATTTACAGAATAAATATAATATGAATTCAAATTCACGTAATGGCGTCTCAAAATCAGCACCGCCGGTTAAAAGCCATAGTAAAACTAAAGCAGGATCGTTACCACCCGGGTCCTTTAAAGGAGGTAAATAGCAGAATTTATTCTTATGCATCTGCATTCTTAACTGAGCAAAACTAGGATGTGTCGGTCAACCACAAGCACCGGCCAACTCTAAAATGACTTGTTCAAAGTTTGGTGGTTGCAAAATTACTTGTGAATCGATGTACAAGTTCCCTGAGGGTTCGATAAACGTGATGGTTCAATGTCAGGATGGAGTTTGGATTCCTCTAACGGACTCTGGATCAATTCCTCATTGTGAACGTAAGTAGAATTTTTACATATATTTGAAAGTTAATATCATTCTCAAACTACTGACCTCAAACAAATCTTTACAGCGATTTGTCTCCCAGAGTGCGAGAATAAAGGTATTTGCGTTTCTCCAAATCTGTGTAATTGCCCTGATAATTACGCAGGACCACAGTGCCAATTTGAAAATAAACCCTGCGTTAATTTTCCCCCAATGCCTATGAACTCGAAGAGATCTTGCCGGGCTAAGTAAGTCATATATGAAAAGTTGGCGGTAATGTTGATTGCCGCCATTTCAAGTACGTGTACAATCACGTGCTTGGCTGGATATCAATTCCCAGATGCCAGTAGCGCTGCAATGATGGAATGCAAAAATGGCAATTGGGAGCCAACGAAGAATGGATGGAAGGTCATTCCAGATTGCCAAGCAACCTGCGATCCGCCATGTTTGAATGGCGGCAATTGTTTATCTCTCAACGTATGCCAATGTCCGCAGGATTTTCGAGGGCCTCGATGCCAATATAGTAGGTCTTCAAATGTATCGTTTAACTAAACTAAATATCCCTTTACAATCTGCAGCTGCAATTGAGTGTAATCCTAAAAAGTTGGATTTTAATGGAGCGTACAATTGTTCAGGGAATGCGGATTATTTACGTTGTTCGGTCTCATGTCCAGAGGGAATCATGTTCGAATATCAACCCCAAGCCTATTACAGCTGCCTCTATGAGAAGGGCAAATTCGAACCATATCCTATACCACAATGCATTTTTCCGGATAACATTGTGGCTGTTCCTTTAGGAGCCACATCACATACTTATTACAATGTATCGAAAGCAGTGAATTCCAAAAGTACTGACACGGAAACAACATGGAACACTCTAGCCCAAGATAAAGTTATTAACGAAACCGCTGATTATTTTGTGCCAGTGGGCGAACATGCCCAATTGGAAAATAAATACGTAATTGTTGAAGAGCAGCTTCCGAAACCGGGAGTCTGCTTCACCTGGGGTGGGTCGCATTTTAAAACATTCGATGGAACCTTCTATAGTTTCAGTTCCGGTTGTGAGTTTACAATGGCCAGGGATTCTAGTGATAATACGTTCACGGTTATAATTGCGAACGCACCTTGCGACAGTAAGGAATTTGAGAAATGCAACCGAATTGTAAAAGTCTTCTTTCAAGATAAAGAGTATATTTTGAAAAAGTCAGGTAACAAAAGTGTCGAATTTTGCATTTGAGCATAAGTTCAACATTCCCATTATAGACCAACAAGTACCAGTACTAATGTCCCCGTCGAAGGTACACCCAATCCCTGGGCAATTGCCTGGGTTGCGAACCGAAATGGTTGCACATTTCGTTGTGTTGTCTCTGGACACCATTGGCGCAAAGATAAAATGGGATGGACATCAGTTCGTTGAAATTGAAATTAATGAAGCATTATGGAACCGTACTGAAGGGCTGTGCAGTCGCATGGATGGCCGCCAGGATAATGATTTATTACTAAAGAATGGAATTAAACCTAAGAACATTATTAGTTTTGTCAATAACTGGAAAGTCAATGCACTAGAAGGTAAACACACTTTCCTTCTGCAAACGCGTTTCTAATTACTTATCTTATGAAGATGAATGTAAGGATAATCCAAAGGAACTACGACCTTGTGAAGCAAAACAAGAAATGCAAGATTTTTGTAGCAAGATTCTTTTAGATAAGAAATTTCTAGCATGTCAAAAGGTAAGTAAATGAGAAGGGTTTGTTTTAAAGTAGGTAAGTGCATAATTAACAGCCATGTTAAACGATACTATGAGGTGTTCTTGAACACTATTCCTATATATAACCTTTCACTAATAAATATATAAAATATAGCAGGATATGGCTAATAATTATGCATAAACCTAATAATATTTCGTAAGCTATAGCTGATTGTTTGATACAATGTATACATCCACAACTAGGAATCTTAATCTTGTATTTCAGATGGTCAATGTTCCGGTACTCCTGGCATCCTGCAAATCAGACTATTGCAATTGCCAGAAGGCAAATCCGAATGAATGCGCTTGCCAGGTTTTAGATATATATATTCGATCGTGCGCTCATCGTGGTATCAAGAATTTAGTTAGTTGGAGGGACGAAAAAGTTTGCCGTAAGCTATTGTCAATAGGGCACTCAATATTGGTAGGGTACCTATGAATTATTCCGTAGCAATGACATGTACTGGAGGTCGGATATATATGCCTTGTGCTCCCGTTGGTGGACAAGCAGTTTGTGGTGCGTCCGTAGAATCTAACGAGGAGTCCACTTGCGAAGAAGGATGTTATTGCCCACCTGGGACATACTTGCACGACAACGAATGCATAACAAAGGATAGATGTCCATGTAGGCTACGAGGGAAGCATTTTCCTTCCGGTTCAAGCGTACCCAAAGATTGCAATACCTGCACGTGCAACCAAGGTCAATGGCTGTGCACGCAAGTTGCCTGTGGTTCCCGATGTGCAGCCATTGGAGACCCACATTACATTACGTTCGATGGCAAACATTACGACTTCATGGGACAGTGCTCATATTATCTTGTAAAACACGATAACTTTTCAGTTGAAGCGGAGAATGTTGCTTGTAGTGGCGCAATTTCGGCGGAAATGAACATCCTGCCAAGCGCCATTACAGGAATACCATCCTGTACGAAAACAGTGACGATTCGCTATGCAGGATTGAATATCAAATTGAAGCAAAACCATGAAATAATCGTCAACGGAAAGGATATCACAACACTTCCGTTCACATCAAATCGCGTTAAAATTCGCAGCATTTCTTCGATATTCCTATTAGTATCTTTACCGAATAAGGCAGACATATGGTGGGACGGATTGACTCGGGCATACGTTGATGCGCCACCATCCTTAAAAGGACAAACGCAAGGATTATGCGGGACTTTCAATGATAACCAAAGGGATGATTTTCTCACGCCAGAGAATGATGTCGAAACATCTGTAGCACCGTTTGCGAATAAATGGAAAACGGAAGAAAAATGTAATGATGTCCCATTGGAGCTGAGTGATCATCCTTGCAATGTGAACATTCAAAATAAAGCCTTGGCGGAAAAACATTGCAAAATTTTAAAGTCTAGTTTGTTTGCGCGTAAGCCTTAATCATTAACTCAAATTCGGATTCATGACTGAAATGCCTTCACTCTCTTTATAGCATGCCATTGGTTCGTAGACCCAGAACAATTCTATAAAGATTGCTTGTACGATTTATGTGCCTGTAATGCTAAAGTAAACAAATGCTTTTGTCCTATGGTAGCAGCGTATGCACAAGAATGTGCCGCAAAGGGCGCAAAGATACCCTGGAGAAAGGACGTCCAGGAATGTGGTATGGTTTGCCCGCCTGGGCAAACCTATCAAATTTGTGGTAACACATGCACTCGGACATGCAGCGACATAACAATGCAAGATGATTGTCGACCACAATGTGTGGAGGGATGTAATTGTCCGGAGGGAGAAGCTTTGGATGATTTCGGAGATTGCATTCCTATTGGACAGTGCAAATGCTACAGAAATGGTTTAGATTTTCCAGCTGGATTCAAGGAGGTCCGCCTTGCAAATGGGAGAAAAGAATTATGGTAACTCCTTCAAAATATTTATTATTAATGAGTAGAATAATGGAACAATAATGTCGATCTCCAATTTTAATTATATTTCGTTGTTAAACCAACCGGTTTCGG
>JAOEHK010004929.1:9406-22528 GCA_025447835.1 Labidoglobus nevermanni
CACCTACAAGAAACGCCTCAAAACCTCTCATTCCCCGAATTAGGGTTTTTAGTTTAGATATTTGAATATTCCAAATTTTGAAAGAACTAGCAAAGATTCTGGCTTCGGAACTTAGGTTTGACTAATTTAACAACACTTCAAAAACCCAGAGGGCTGAACGTGGTTAGCGAACTCGATATAACGTATATTTCGTGATGTAACTGAATTGCGTATTCTGGGGTATTCCTCGCAATTTTCCTAATAAGGTGGGCAACAAGAAATCCATTTCTGTGTATTCCTCATACTCAGATATCGAATAGAAAGATATGGTCTGAATTCTTTAGACTTGAATGTATTCATTCTTTAGTGCGTTCAATTTTCCCACCGGAAATGGCGCAGCACTTGAACTCGAGCGAATGATTCGCACGGCAAGATCGCGCACTTCAAAGTTCATTTGCATCATCATCGGGAGAGTCGACTCCTGCAGGTTGGAGTGCTCTGGGAATGGGCATTGAAAGACTCATTGGATTCGGAGTGATCTCACGATAACATCAATGATCGAATAAAGGTCGCCGAGAATGGACGCAATGGTGGGGCGCACAATTGGCGTGCGGTTTGTGAGTTAAGTGCACGTTTCGCCTGATTTCATCCGAATTTTCTTGGCGCATTGTGTCTTCGTGCACTTCTTCTGCATTTCTGCGCAACGGCGCTCTAATGGGCGCATTGTGCTCGCGACGCAAAAAAGCGCGCCGGTAATTGGATACTCTAATAGATAGTTTAAGATTGCGCATTGTAGCACAACGCTGACGTCGCGCTGCAAACAGCCGGCAACAATGCGCTCTGCACAACAAAGTATTCGGTTGCGCGGACTCGCAGATGGCAATCGCCACTGTTTCGAATCAACCCCCCTAATTCCGAGTCCAATTCGCCGGCATGGACGCAACAACAACAACAACAAGCTCGGCGCGTATCGCCGGCTACCATCTCCGATCTGCCTGTTTGTGCAACAAACATGCATGTTGGGGTACATGTTAGGCCTCTCCTCCCTTCCAGCCGTCCTCAACCTCACAAAACAACTCATCATCTAGCAAAGCTATCCGCAGGTTGGAACTGCTGGTATATTCAATATACGAACTGGTGGAGGGATGCGTGGCGGGAGGGGGCTGGCTGAGAAAATACGAATTGAATAAGCTGGTACTTGAACTGGCATTGGGACTGGATTCCTCACAATTTATTTCCGATTGCAACTTGACTCTGGATTCTAGATTGGTCTGTGGACAAGTTAATGAGGAGCAATTGGTGGCAATTTGCATACGATATTGAAACGGTTTCAACGCACATTTAATGCGCATAAATAAATTATTAACTAAATAAATGCCATTACCATATCTCAGCGTGAACTCGAGATAAACAGCGTAAAAGGTCGCTGGACAAAAAACGAGTCGAGCACTTAATTGCTTCTGGTTTCTGCAGCAATTAGTACCAATTGATTTGATGCTCTCAAATCGCCAGGAGAGCATCTTCATCTTGCACTACTCGTTGCTCTCTTTCCAATACCACCAACTTCATTTCAATTCCATCGACTTTCAATTTGCGACCATCTCTGATCCATCAATGTCGTGTGCTTGATTCTGCAACTACAAGCAAACAAATGATATGTATATTAATGGCACTGCATTCGCCCTCATTCCAACGGTCTTCCGGCCGGAATCGAGCGACACCTACCGGCCGACTGCCCGTTGATCGCGCTGATATTAATCTATTGATTGCAATTTATGTGTAAATAATGAAACAGCCACTTAATGCACAGGCAAGCAGCAGCAGAGCAGCCAGCAGGGCTGCGACCCCCTGGCTGGCCGTTCGGGGGAAGCCCGTATGCGGCGGAATTCCCACAATTCTCGAAAAAGCGAATGGCCGCTCGCACCCTCGACGCCGGTCGCCGGCAACCAATGCTGGAAATCAATTGCCCATTATTCGCATTCGGCGCCCTCATCGCAGCTGCCACTCGACGAGACGGGAAATCGTCCGAACTGACTTGTTCGCACTTGATTCCGGATGGAATGTGTGGGAATTTGCGTCAAACGCCACATGTCAATCCGATCTGTGACGTTTGCCGGTTTGAATTTCGCGCCAATGCGAATTGGAGGGAAACCGGGGAGACACATGGCGTAATTGCGCAATATGGACGCGGTGTGTCGGAAAACTGGTCCGGAGCAATATTTGTAGATGGGCACGTGCTGAGGAAACCTCGAAAAACGCAATTATTGCGCATCGGGTTTTCCATGCGGCAGTTTTTCGCCAGCGAGCGCGATAATGCGCGTGTTTTTCCGTCGATTGGGTCAATTACAAGCGACGAGGCGAAGCCGTAAAAAGCGGGCACGTTCGCCGCCTCCGGCTGAGCGGAAACATTGTTGCTGTGACATCGAGACGCAATGTTTCCGATTCGCCGCCGCCGATGGGATCCAGTCGGGCGTACAATAACAGGAACCAGGTGGATTGAATCTCTCGTAACAACCGCCCCATATCGTGCGTAATCCGCCGCTAATGAGCATCATTCTCCTCCGGTCGCAAGTGTGACATCCACGCATTGCCGATCTAAGCTCACTTCTGTGCATCTCTTCTGCCCATCAGTATCATTAACACTTCAGGTTGCAAGAACGTTCGTTCTTCCTTAACGGAGAATGAAAAAAAAAACGTCTAAATCCGTCTCCTATCTACATACCCTCGACTGCTATTCTGAAATTCACCAACTCACAACATGCTGTTAGCAATGGAGCTGGAAAATGGAGTCGAAACTAATCCCAAAACGATTCAGCAAGTTAACATCAAAAATAAGAGGACTTAAAACGCATTTCAACTGATACTTCTGTATCAAAACAACTGCAACCTCCTGCATCTTGCATTATAATATGATTTCGATTAAAAGCAAGAAGCAACAACTATTCAGACCAGCTGTGCATATAACAGCAACTAAAATTACACACTACTTCAATTATTCTGTGCTCTCTTGTCATTTAGTCATTTGTTATTCGCAGTACTAGTTCTACTCGATGTTTGACAACATATTCATCACCTCACAATTAGCTGTTAGCAATAGAGTTGGAGAATGGATGGGAAACTAATCCCAAACGATTCAGCAATTTAAAATAGAAAATAAGAGGACTTAAAATGCAATTCAACTGATACTTCCGTATCAAAACAACCGCAAACTCCTGCCCTTTGCATTACAATGTGATTTCGATGTAGAAACAAAACAAATGGAGAAACTCTGTATAGAAATTAAAAGCAAGGAGTAACAATTCTTAGGATCAGCTGTACCTAGAGCAGCAACCAACATTGGATATTACTTCAACTATTCTGGGTTCTCTTATCATTCTGTCATTTGTAATTCATAGTACTAGATCTGTTCGATATTTGACAACATATTCATCACCTCACAACAATCAATTAGCAATAAAATTGGAAAATTGAATGGACACTAATCCCAAGACGATTCAGAAAGTTAAGATAGAAAATAAGATGACTTAAAATGCAATTCAACTAATACTTCCGTATCAGAACAACCGCAAACTCCTGCTCTTTGCATTACAATGTGATTTCGATATAGAAAAAAAACAAATGGAGAAAATTTATGTAGAAATTAAAAGCAAGGAGTATCAATTCTTAGGATCAGCTGTACCTAGAGCAGCAACCAATATTGCATATTACTTCAACAATTCTCGACTCTCTTATCATTCTGTCATTTGTTATTCATAGTACTAGAACATATTCACCACCTCACAACAAGCTATTAGCAATAAAATTGGAGAATTGAGTGACATTAATCCCAAAACGATTCAGCAACTTGACATTGAAAATAAGATATAATTCAAGTGATATTTCAGTATAGAAACATCTACAAACTCCCTTTTTTTTTCATTACAATACGATTTAGATATAGCAACAAAAGAAATGGTGAAAATTTGCGTAGAAATTTAAAGCAAGGCGCAACAACTCTTCGAATCAGCTGTGCCTAAAGCAGCAACCAACATTACACATAGTTTCAAATATTCAACTCTCTTATCGATTTTGCATTTGTTATTCGTAGTATTAATTTTATTAGGTGTTTGATAACACATTTATTAACGCACAACAAGACGTTATCAATTTAATTAAAGAATCGAATGGAAATTAATCCCAAAAATGAATCAGCAATAGTTTCTATCCATAAAACGATGAATTAAAATGGACTTGGATTGCTACTCTTCTATTCTTTGCCAACACAATATGATTCTGAGATAAAAGCAAAATGTATATGAAAATTTGCGTAGAATCAAACCAAACGAGCAATAACGATTGGGATCGGGTGTGGCTAGATCGGCAACCATCATTCCACATCTAATTTCGCTGGATGCTGGCAACTAATTAGCTCTGCGACTATTTAATAAATGTTAAATACAAGAAACTTGTGCTGGTAAGTGAAGAGCAAAGAGTCAGCGTGGCTAATTTGTGGCGATTTTTAATTG
The DNA here is from genome assembly GCA_025447835.1 of Labidoglobus nevermanni. NCBI lineage: Eukaryota > Metazoa > Arthropoda > Insecta > Coleoptera > Staphylinidae > Labidoglobus > Labidoglobus nevermanni. Next base: position 13,891 of record JAOEHK010004929.1, read on the forward strand.
GCGCGTTGAACATTGACAGATTTGCGTAATATTGAAATGCGAATGCAGCAGACGTTGCTTGAGCGAAAAAGGCAGAAGAGGCAGGAAGAGGGATTGAATGGGCGAGCGGGCAAATTGCCGCCGACGGCTGTAATGAGTCCGCCGGCGCACGATTTGCATACAAATCGCAGCAGCATGGCGTATTAACTAATATAAATACGTCGGAGGTGTCGTAATTTATTAATAATATTTACATTTTTCGAAATGGAGGCGGCCAATTTAATTACGGCGCGGCGAGCAGCCATGTTTGAGGGCGGCTGCCGCGCAATGGCAGCCAGCAGTAATTAAACGCGGATTAGTTTTGCGACTCGATTTCCATCGCGATCGCGTAAATTGCCGGCAAATCGCCGCCGCAGATGTCGGCATTGTCTGCGACTTAATTAATCGAGACAGTCTCATTAAGCCAGCGGGCCAATCGCTAATTAGTTAATGTAAATCGGCGCGCGCAATTAATTGCTGTGCGCTAATCGAATTCATTTTCGAGGCGATTTGCGAAAAGCGGCATTTGCATTAAATTCCCATACGGGAGCGAGATCATCTCAATTCCTCCAATAACGTATTTACTCGTTTGCGAATCTAATTTTTCGAATGCGAATGTTGTTCGCATAAGCGGCCATTTGCAAATGCTATATTTCTGCTTTAATTCAGCGAGCGCAGTTTCTCTTTGCTCAAAACGAGTTACACATGACATTAAAAGCAATTTAATTATCCATCGGCCAGTTTAAGGAAACTGTATATTTGTAAGTTATGCTATAAGATAAGATATTCAAACAACTAGCAATGTTGCAATTAACCTAAAATAACAGCCGTCAAAACCATATCAGAAGAACTTCAAAGGTCGCCAACTTGAACTAGAAATATAACATTTTCATTTGAAATGTAAGAATAATGCATACTTGTACAGTAATCATATTCTCTATGAAATTCCCCATCACTGGTGACAAGATCACTCAAATTACAATTTGCAAAAACACCAACGATAGACTCTTCAATTTGTTCATAGAACATATCGTCTTCAATCTCATCAATCATATTTGATAGCCCAATCTCAAATGATTTAATGACACCTTCCATCTTCACTGAGTCCCATGATCTTTATACCTATTTGCAGACTTCTCCTAGTAAGGGTCAAACCCTTGCGTTCGTAGGTTAGGTTATATTAAAAATTTGTAATTATTTCACATGCGGAGGTTTTCTCCATGACAGACCTCATTTTAGGGTCAATTTAAAGAAAATAATAAATTGAAGATTTATAGAGTTTAATCCTAAATCGTGAAACTCTCAGATCTGAGACAAAATGAAGATGTTTTAATAAGAGTATTTCAGTATGCAGTTTTCTCTAGGATATTTACTTGAATCAGTTTCTTTTCCTTAAAGATACTTTATAACGAAACTGCTATTTCAGTGGGATATTAAAGAAACTAGAAATATTTCCTCTAATCATCTTCATTTCTTCAAACATACTTTGTATCTATAATACTACTTAACTGGAACATTAAAGAAACATCAAATTTGCAATTAATCTAAAATAACAGCATTTTACATGCTTTTTTGCAAAAGTTGTAATGAAAAACCGATCGAAAATTGCATAGAAATCATGAAAATATCCCAAAAAAGGCGAAATGCCAGCCTGGGTGGAATTGAAGAAATCTACAAATCTGAGACATAATGAAAGGGTTTTAAGAAAACTCTTTCAATGTTAACTTCTCTTCTCTTATTCTCTTATTCTCCTTTTCCTTAAAGATACTTTGCATTGAAACTGATATTTCAGCGGGATATTAAAGGAAATAATATCAACCAAAAATAACGCATTAAAATTTGCAAAATGCAAGATTTATGGAGTTGGAACCTAGGTGGAATCATGAAACAACTCAGATCTAAAACAGAATGAAAGGGTTCTGAGAAATCTGTGTATATCTATTCGTCTTAAATATATTTCCTCTAATAATCTTCATTTCTTCAAACATACTTTGTATCTATAATCCTATTTAACTGGAACATTAAAGGATCATTAATTTGGGCATTAACCCAAAATAATTGTATTTTACATGCATTATTGGAAATTTATAATTAAATACCGATCAGAAATTGCATAGATAACTTGAAAACTTGAAAACATAGCTTTAATCATCTTCTATTCTTCAAAGAAACTTTGTATCTATAATGGTATTTAACTGGGACATTAACGACTCAGTTTGTATGCATTTAAGAAATCGGAGATGGAATAGAAAAGTTGAAAATATCGCAAAAACGGCGAAATCCCAGCCTGGGTCGAATTGAAGAAGGCTACAAATCTGAGACATAATGAAAGGCTTTTAAGAAAACTCTTTCAATGTTAACTTTTCTCTTCTCCTCCTTTTCCTTAAAGATACTTTACATCGAAACTCATATTTCAGCGGGATATTAAAGGAAATAATATCAACCAAAAATAACGCATTAAAATTTGCAAAATGCAAGATTTATGGAGTTGGAACCTAGGTGGAATCATGAAACAACTCAGATCTAAAACAGAATGAAAGGGTTCTGAGAAATCTGTGTATATCTATTCGTCTTAAATATATTTCCTCTAATAATCTTCATTTCTTCAAACATACTTTGTATCTATAATCCTATTTAACTGGAACATTAAAGGATCATTAATTTGGGCATTAACCCAAAATAATTGTATTTTACATGCATTATTGCAAATTTATAATGAAATACCGATCAGAAATTGCATAGATAACTTGAAATATAGCTTTAATCATCTTCTATTCTTCAAAGAAACTTTGTATCCATTTTGTATGCATTTGAGAAATCGGAGATGGAATAGAAAAGTTGAAAATATCGCAAAAACAGCTTGTATGGAAACCAGGAGGAAGGCTGCAGATCTGAGTCGCTATGAAAGGGTTGCAGACGTAAACAGATGGATGCAGAGAATGGAACTGAGGTCGAAGTCGTTTGTCGGATGCCGAAGACGGCAAGGACACTGCCGCTTAGTTAAGACTATTATATCGCTGCCGCGATTACGATGCAACGGATTGCAGTAATCCAGTTTTCCAAAGGCCGATTAAAGGCCGCATCCGCGTCCAGTTCCGCACCGGCATCCGGTGGCCGGCCGGGGTGCGGGACAATGGCGAAATGTTTGGCGCTGTGTCAACGCTTCGACAAACATTTCGACATGTTTCCCAATAGACATTGGCGCGCATGCGCACTCCGGGCAGCAACAGATGCACTTTGTCCGCGACGCGTCTTCGGCTTAAGGCTCTAAGCCTGGATGCTGGCTGCTGGCTGAGCGCTTCCATTTGGAATGGATTTGCTGCTGCAGGTTTGCCGGATTTCCATCGCAATCAATATGCGCGTGCGCAATAAATATCCGCTTTAATCCCCGCGCGGAAATCATAAATCGATTACTTTCATCGCGTCCACGTTGTTTCATCAACTTGCAGACATTCAAATCCCACTGCATAACCTCAAAACAACAGCGTGCGATGCTATTATTGATCACGTGATCCGGCAATTTTTATAACCATTTTCAAAGCAAAAACATATTAAAGTCATTATTATTGCACAAATAAACAAGTTTTTATGCAAACGACCAGGACTTTCGCGCAAAGTTTCAGTTTATAGTGACAGGAGACATTTTTTAGTTGACATAAGATACCTAGTACTGTCCTGATTAATTTCTGACCTATCAGAGAACATACTCGGAAAATACGCATTTCTCTCGCAAATGAATAGTGAAACAGCGCTCAGGACAGCGCAAAGTATGATGAAATATCTGTCCTGTCACTATAAACTAAAACTTAGGCCAGGAACTCGTTCCACTTGATGGGCCATCAGCTCATTTGTACGTCGTGTCTGTTTATTGTTCATCAAATATAACAAATAGGTCTGAAGCTTTCCAGACCAGTAATTTGGTGAGAAATGCACGTCGAGGGGCGAGATGGAAGGGATGCGCGTTTGATCTGCGCCGCAATAAATAATGCGACACATATGCGCACGTTTGGCAACAGGGCGCGCATGATTCTAACCTCAACGTATTAAACACGATCATAGATCATGCGCGAGTTTCGCCAACCGTAGAGCAACAAGACAGAGTGAGGAGGGAGGGAGGGAGAGAGTAGAAATGCATGAAATTAGACAAACGTATCGAATTACTCGAGCTGCAGCGGCCGATGATGAACGAGCGAACCCCCAACTCACCACCCAGAATGTGGCAAATGTGTTACATTGCCAACGACCTAATCAGGTTACAGAGCCGGCCGAAAAAGAGCAGACGAGCAAGACGCGGAGGCGCGCACAAAGGGCGGCATTGTGGCGGGCGCAGGAGATCGCCATCGGGGCGGCATGCACCCCTAATTGTGGCCGCGTCCTCTAATCAGGTAGGATATCGCGTCGGCCCGATTGCCGGCGCTGATTAGACGCGACAATAGCACGACATTGCCGATTTGCTAATGGCTGCAGATGGCGAGTGCTGCCCTCTGTTGGCAACCCATCTCGATGGCGCGTTTATTCGCATTTAGCGCGACCGCACCCCTTCGGATGGGAAAATATTGCAGCGCGTCTTTAATAAATTATCGCCGCAACGATGTCGCGCCCTGAAAATAACCGCAATGCCGCCACGGCTGCAACTCAATGGTGTGGGGTGGTGGATGTTTGCCATTATGGCGAATATAAGCCGCATTACGATCTGACACATGCGAATGTTGCGCAACGGATTAGAGAGGCGCATGGGGTAGGCGCCAATTGTGACGATTGCCGGTGGTGTATTCAAATCCACATTAAAGTCGTATCGGCGCGATGCGAACGCAGCGCCCCATTTAGGTTATGTGCCATAGTTGTCAACGGTGACTTTGTGGCCCATTCCCAGATCGCCCAATTGCATTCAATTACAAAGATCACTTTATTTTCAATTATAAATGTTAATACTAAACAGAACACGACAATCAAATGCGTTTCAAATGAAAAGCTGTTTGAAATCGCGCGCCAATTTGCGCCTTTTAACGTGTGTTGGGTTGCCTAATTGTCATAAATTGGTTCGAGTCTAAAGATCATTTCTTCATTCTTCTAATTAGACAACAATTCCAAAAAATTTGAAATAGCCGCATTAAAAATGCGAAGTTTTCGAGAAGCAAATTAATACTCAATTTTCGAGAAAACTAAAATCGGATTGAAACTCCGCGCCAATTTGCACATTGGGTTGCCTAATTATCGGAAATTAATTCATTGCACAATCACAAAGATCTCTTATTTTCTATTCTAAATATGAATAATAATAATTCTAAAATCGTCACATTTTTCAAATGATGTTAATTGCGTTTCAATCGAAAAGCTTTATAACGCGTATTTTGGGTTGCATAATTATCATAAATTGCTTCAATTCTAATCATCATTTCTTCATTCTTCTAATTAGATACAAATTTTAATTAATCTGAAATAGTCGCATTAAAAATAAGAAATTGTCTAGAAGCAAATGAATACTCAATTTTTGAGAAAACTAAAATCGGATTGAAAAAGCGCGCCAATTTGCACATTGGGTTGCCTAATTATCGGAAATTAATTCATTGCACAATCACAAAGATCTCTTATTTTCTATTCTAAATATGAATAATAATAATTCTAAAATCGTCACATTTTTCAAATGATGTTAATTGCGTTTCAATCGAAAAGCTTTATAACGCGTATTTTGGGTTGCATAATTATCATAAATTGCTTCAATTCTAATCATCATTTCTTCATTCTTCTAATTAGATACAAATTTTAATGAATCTGAAATAGTCGCATTAAAAATGCGAAATTGTCTGGAAGCAAATGAATACTCAATTTTCGAGAAAACGAAAATCGGGTTGAAAATGCGCGCCAATTTGCGTATTGGGTTGCCTAATTATTATAAATTGGTTCAATTATAAAGATCATTTCTGCATTCTTCTAATTAAATAAAGATTCGAAAAAATCTGAAATAGTCGCATTAAAATATGAACTTTTCTAGAGACAAATTAATACTCAATTTTCGAAAAAAACGAAAATCAGATTGAAAATGCGCGCCAATTTGCGTATTGGGTTGCCTAATTATCACAAATTAATTCAAAGATCTTTCGTTTTCTATTCTAAATATGAATAGTAATAATAATAATTCTAAAATCTTCGCATTTTTCCAAATGATGTTAGCTGATAGAAATTGCGCGCCAATTTGCGCCTTTATAAGGCGTATTGGGCGTTCGCTTGGAAGCCTAATTGCAAGGCGCAGGTGGATCGAGCCGATAATAAGCGTTCATCATCATCTCACCGCCACCCGCCAATAGATGGCATCGTTTTCGGTGGCGAACAATACGCGTTCAAAGGCACCACCAGCGCCGCCGCCACCAACGCGAAGGGCTTAATTTCTGCCCACCGATTGAGTTGCAATAACAATCGGTGACGCGGCAGAATTCTGCAGTCTGCGCCGCGTGCGCATGCGCACAGCGTTGAGATGCTGGGATGCGGTTACAGATTAGGCATTGACACGACCTGCGCACGAAGAATTATGGGAATCACGCAAACATGTCTTGCGAGAGAGCGAAGAAAATGCGAAGAGTGATGCGTTCGCTGAAAAGGAAGCGAGCGGCGAGGGCTCGCACCCCGCCGCGGTGGTGAATGCGTTTTATTGCACGCCGGCCAATAAATGCATTAGTACTTTATGACTCATATCCATCCTCGGCTGACGGATATACAGTCGAAGATAATTTGCGCCTCATTATTGCCAATTTCCTCCACGCCACGCCAACTCGCACCGAACCATTCTGCAGCAAGACTTAACCTCCAATCAGAAACGAGTGCGTCGCCACCCCGCTGCCATCCTATGAATAAATCAACATTGAATCATCCCCTATGCCTGCATTCAGCCTAAACGTTACACGCTAATCTGAGGCTGTCCAAATGCCGCCGCATGGCAAAGGGGTGCTTTGATGGAGACGCATTCGACGCTGACACCTTGGCCCCGATTAATGGCCGCAAGGGTGGATTTATGTCGTCATTCGGCATTTTTTAGGTTAAGTAATCTAACTTGTTTTAATTGCGTGTAAAGTGCACGCATCTGGCTTGAGATTGTGTCGAGACATTTTCATTGCCCACAGATGCGTTGAGGACAAGATGCATGGCTTAGCGTCACTTGGGGGTGCGCATAATTGCGGCAATTCCGGCGGAATGCGTAAACCCCGAGTGGGCGCGCTTTCAGCGTGCGCAAATGTGGCTTAAGACGGCGGCGGCGTCGTGGAGGATTTCGTTTTCAATTGCGCCTCTCGTAGGAGGTCTTCGCTCAAAGACCGCACCACGCCAAGATAATCTGCTTATCGTCACTTACCCCTCAATATTTGTCAACTTGCATCACTTTGATCGGCTTCTTTCAACTCTCCTCCAGATTACGCCTCTTGCCTCTTTGCTAAACATTAATGCAGGTCTCTCTCTCTCTCTTCGCATCTCCGCCACACACGTCGAACACATTCGTCAAAGATTTACATGATTTCTGAGAAAATTCTGCATCCAAGTGCAATATTATGATTGGAAACATGGACAACAAAATCAATTTTTAATGCAGAAATCTAAAAAAGACGCTCCAGTCGAAGCTCCTTATTCGCGGAGGTTACGAGAATACAGAAACCGCGAATATGGGTTAGCAGCAATTTGCAAAGGTTTAAATGGAATGCGTTGCAAGTTTCAAAAAACCGCGAATTTTTAGGAATTTTTAGTCCGCGAATACAGAATGCGCGAATATGGGATCCGCGAATAAGGAGAGTCTATTATATTGATGACGCTAGCGGGGTCATCGGGAGTAAGTAGCCCCGACGACAATTAGCGACAAATTTCTAGAAAAATTTATATGATTTCTGAGACAAATTCTGCATCCAAGTGCAATATTATGATAGGAAACATGGGCAAAAAATCAATTTTTAATGCAGAAATCTATAAAAGACGCTCCAGTCCAAGCTCCTTATTCGCGGAGGTTACGCGAATACAGAAACCGCGAATATGGAGTAGCAGCAATTTGCAAAGGTTTAAATGGAACGCAAGTTTCAAAAAACCGCGAATTTTTAAGAATTTTTAGTCCGCGAATACAGAATGGGATCCGCGAATAAGGAGATTCTATTATATAGATGACGCTAGTGGAGTCATCGGGGGTAAGCAGCCCCGATGACATTAGCGACAAATTTCTAGAAAAATTTACATGATTTCTGAGACAAATTCTGCATCCAAGTGCAATATTATGATAGGAAACATGGGCAAAAAAATCAATTTTTAATGTAGGAGTCTATAAACAGATGTTACTGGTCTAAAATATAGATGACGCTAGCAGCGATTCCACTTATAAAACTAATATTAAGTGATTTAAACATTTTCATGCGTGATAAATAAATATATGAAGAAACAAGACGTTAACACAAGCAAGACGAGATATTACAACAATACCATCACTCTTCATAGGGCGTCCCTACCCCCGACGAGCATTGGTAACAAAATTCTACAATTTTAAATGTAGGAATCTATAAACAGATGTTACTGCTCTGAAATATAGATGACGCTAGCAGCGATTCCACTTATAAAACTAATATTAAGTGATTTAAACATTTTCATGCGTGATAAA
>JAOEHK010004930.1:0-10147 GCA_025447835.1 Labidoglobus nevermanni
TCCAGGTCAATTTTTCTATGTACATTTAACACGATTTGTAATCGTTAACATTTAGAGTATCAGTCTCTTTCGAACGTGGATAGTATTATCTTACATTGGTAAGATGTGTAAGAAATAGAGAAAAAGATGCTTGGAACGATGAGAAATTTCGTCTTCTTAGCCTTGTCTTGCCTTCAATACTAATTTCTTCGCGGCCATCGTTGGTATTCGTACACAATAATTATAGTATTAAGCGATTGCTTGCTGGTGATGAAAGATAGATATCTTAGAGCAACTATCTTCGAGGCGATCCAAAGAAGAAAGCGTATTAATGCCATTTAGATGAAGATATTGCTGGATGTTAACTAAATAGCCCACAAATGCATAGATTCGTTTTTCAAGACAGAAACTAATAGTTTAATACAGTTTAATGATGGTAGGCAATAGTTAGCTGGACATAGGTGGTTCAAATATAAAGGAAGTGGTCGTAAGTGGGTATATATCACTAATAAGAATCGCTAGACTAGTTATGATTCAGTTTTACCACTTCTATCCAATCCTTCACTTACTTACTAAACTCTTCATTCAACTGGCTCTGGATCTTTTTGGTAACTGTCTCCCTTATACATCTTAGTTATGTTACTTTCCAGAATTTATTAATTGCAGTGTCTTCCTCAACAATTATTCACCAGGCAGTTTATGGAACTTTTGTCCCTTCCGCCGCTTGCAGTTAGGACTTTTGACTACAATTTTAGCACTAATTCTACTAACTCGCTGAAAAATATATAATATGCAAGAAATATGGTTGAAACTTATTTCTAAGGTAACCTCGGAGTAACTGAACAGACTCCACTATTGTCAGAAAACTCAATATAACTCAGTCGTGTCTATTCTTCAACAAAATAGCTTTCTGGCCAAAAGGTAATCTATATAAGACTCTTCTTCTTCTTATGTTAGGCGTTATCTTGTGTTTCCCGTCGATTCTGTTGATGTCGATACTCAAAAGTCTCTCCATCTGCTCGGTGGTCGTTTAGTGTTCGGGTGCCGTTCTTCGCTATTCTAACCAGTCTATCTGGGCTCATCCTCAGGATATGTTTGCACCATTCTCGTCTTCGTGACCTGCTCTATTTGACGATATCCATTACATCGCCCTGTTTTCGTATGTCTTCGTTGCGTCTTCTGTCCCTTATTGTGTTGCCTGTTATCAGTCTTAATTTTCTCATCTCCGATGTTTTTGTGAGATTTTTGGATTTGGTGTTCTCGGCTCTGCATTCTGTTGCATATGTTATTATAGGTCTAATACATGACAGATTGGCACAAATATGATGGTTAGAGGATCCGGTGAAGACCGACGGATCGTCTTCGCGAGCAACGTAGTGATTCTAACTGGAAGTGGTTATGCGGAGAAGGGTATTATTATTGGCCGGTAATGGAAAATGCACTTTTTCAGCGTACGCCTCAGCTTCTTGTTGCAGGCGTATGGCAGGCCGATTGGAAGGCATGATAAGGAATTAACTTTGATTAATTGTAGGCTGGAGTGATCGGCTTTAAGCTAATATGAAACTCATGCAGTAATAGGTTGTAATGACCGGTATGTATATCCAATAAGCGCATAACAAGCCATCATCAAATCAATCAGATCAACGTCGTTTCCAGCGCGAACACGAACTCCGAGTCGCCGGCGACGGGAACGAAAGATTGCGGTGAGAAGGCGTCTTCAGTCATCGCCAGCGAGCGCAAGAAGTCGAACGCTGAGCGAGAGACAGAGGCCCCAATGCTGACGAACACGTCGCCGCTCATTGGTAATTTATCGTAATAATTATAAAAGATCGTCTTGTCCAATCATCCTTCACTTTTTCATCGGCCTTTGACTGACTACCGTGACTTATCAAGATAAACGTGATTACATATTAGCTATTGAAGCGAATTAATGGATCGCTGCGTCCATGTGCATTGCAAGCAAAAACAAGCGCCTCAACGAAACACGTTTACTGCCGAACGATTACTTGTGTTTCTCGATTAATTACTATGGAAATTTAGCCGACTTGCGATGGCCGATTCAATGCTTTCTTTGTTTTACTCTGTTTAATTGAAGCGGTTTTCAGAATTCCTGCATACAATTCACAGAAATACCAAACTAACTTAACCGTTGTTTTCATATTCAAATTCTAGCTCCTGTTTCCCTTCAAATTAATATTCTAAACAACGTTCTTCCCCTTTAATCAGTTATCGGTTAATTCTTCATTGTTCAGTTGCTTCCTGCGTTGAGATTATAACAATCTATCTATCTATTTCTATGGCTACTTGCTGAGCTTTTTATGTTGAGGTCCAGCCTGTTTGGCTTGGAACTAGAATAAGATGAAAGAAGCAAAGAAAGTAGGTGGAATGTATCAAGTATTAACTCAGTGTAGCAGAGCATTGGAGCATAAGGTCTAAATACGTATTGCACTTTTGTTAAGTATCATGGCGATGATGTTTAGCGGCTGCTGGATGAGCTGCTTTAAAATCGCCGAGTCATGCGGCGGAATGCCGAAAGATGCCACAAGTCATCTTCAGACTATTAAGGCTACGTGTATGTTGTGCACACCTATTAGGCTCATGATGTTGTTGCGTATTGCAATCGTCACAATCTACTTGATGTTGCTCGATATCTATCTGTCAACAATGAGATGCTATTTTAGAAGCTGTTCGCACATGATGTTTGTATCCAAGAAATGTCCGCATTCGACACGCTTTTCACGGATAATGGCCTTCTTTTCAAGAGCCACTTTAAATTACAAGTGTCTATCACTTGAATTTTGTAATTGGAGAATTGAAAATAAAAATGTGTTCGATTACCATTTCCTTCTTTATAAATACGATATAATTTAGCTATTTAGTGTTTAATTGTCACACATCTTGGGAAAATGCATGGTTAAAGGTCGAAGTGGTTTACTGGTGAATTGACAATAATAATAATTAAGTCAATTAAGCTCTAAAGCGCTTGAAAATTATATGTTCAACAATTGCTTATGATAACGAAATACTTGTCGTGATATCAATGCAAGAACGCAAGCGGAAACCTCTCATCAATTATCAAACGTTTATTGTTCAATTTAAATTCGAGAAGCATTGCATAAATGCTATGATATCATTCATTTAACTGAAAAATTACAGCAATTCATAATTTAACCTTAGACAATTACGATTTCTTCGTATATTCTCATTGAATTATGTCGAAAACCAATTTTCTTTGGTTATCCTTAAAGGGGACAAATGGTCCTTGTTGGCAATTATATAGAACAATCACCTAATATTTCAGTATTATATTTATTCATATGTTTTTCTTATTCTGCAATCAATTCCTTGAAGCTTTGGACAATCGATCAATGCGTTAAATAGGGCTCTGTAAAATGTCAAAAGCATCAAGAACTCGGACGTTTCACTTATTAGTACTTTGTCAATTACGTAACCGTGATTCTCTCTATTCTTGGTAGTTGGAGCACTTTCCAAGACATCTATTTCAATTGCAACACTAGAAACCTGGATCGTGACCATTCACAGAATCTGCGCAATAGTTCCAGACAAGAATAACCATCGTGAATACTGGTTTATTTAGTCTAGAACATAATTGATTTTCTGCAAATATCATTCGTTTCCGACTGCTCCATTTCCTTGTCATTTCAAGAATAGTTTAGTTTAGGTTTGTAATGAATTAAACTTTGAATCTGGACATGCATCTCCTGCCAGTCAATTAATATTGTAATGATTTGCAATTACTCGCTGATGCAAGCACAAGGCGCGCTTTCGATTACAAGATTGCGACGGCATGTTGCATCAAGTTTGGCTCTAAACCAGAGAAACGCATTGAAATTGCAAGGTGTAGTTTCTTTAATATGCTCATTATAGTCTGCGCTTTAATTAAGCAATTTCCTACGATCTGGACGATCTTCCCAGTAGAAATTCCTTGTAGTACCTATCCAAGGAAACTACATATATGAAACCTACTAGAAAAGACGAAGAGGTTATGAGTAGAGCTCGGATTTCAGCATTTTTGCATTTTCTTGCATTCGTTGCTTTTTCGGCCATTTTGTTTGCCCCATTTTGCATATTTCTGATTTTTTTTGCATTTTGTTGAACTTTCTATCGTAAAAGCAGCGATTTATTACACCAAAATCCGAAAATTGACCAATAATGCCGATAATTTTTGGCCATTTGTCCACCCTCATTTCTTCCCAAACACTTTTCCAATATGTGCAACATTTGAACGGACTGAGCTCCGAAAATAAACATTCAATCATTCTTACACCAAGAGTAGCAGTTATTCCGTGAAAATATATCCTATTGAATATTGAACAATTTAAGTGTTTATTTCCTGTGTCATTGTGAGTACATAACTTTTTTTCCTTATTCATTTATTTTCATGTTTCGCGATATTCTTGTAGCAAAATGTCATTCAAGATGTCTTTGTGGATTCAGCCCTATCCTGAATTACTTTTGGATGCAAGTGATGTCTTCAAATGACATAAATATGGATCCTCAAATTATATCGTCACTAAAATATGCGCCCATAACATCTGTCGATGTTGAGCGCACATTTTCTGTTTATAAATATCTGTTAAGTGATCGAAGGCAATCATTGGAAATGGAAAATCTGGAGAAACACATAATTATAAATGTTAATGCAAGTATTATTTAAAGCAAATACAAATTCTATATTACTTCTGCTGTATTTGTGTTATATTTTGTGAATACATTGCATATAGTAGCGATTTCATGCATATATTGCCATTTTTCTGTGTATTAATAAGCGCATTTTCACAGGTTTTTTTTCTGCATTTATTTAGTTATGTTTAGTTTAGTTATGAGGAGGTGAGAAAAAGGTATTCCTCTAACACCGACGGAGAAGCTGTCATCAGATGCTTGACTTTCTTGGGCGTTTCTTTAGCGTTAATTGCGCCGTATTTATTTCAGCTATCGCAAAACCCATGGAAATCGTTGAGTGAATCATGGAAAATGGTTATTTTAGCGAACGTAGCAGCTTGGAATCGGTATTGGCAAACATTTATGTGAGCATTGGACACGTGCATTTGTTCCAGCCCAATGAAATCCCGCCGTGTACCCACTCAACGCGAAATTTATCGTTTCCATTAATTTAATCGTGCGCCATCCACCTCTTCGCGGTGGAAAGCCGCGGGAGCAGCCTACTGCGGAGTAGCGGATTGGTCGCTACGCCCAGGTACGAACAGGTAGGCTGAGCTGAACGAACGATTGTGTAATAATTTAAACAGGTAAGAGTTTGCCAGCGACTTGCGACTGAGAGGGAAACAGTTGGCGACGACCTGTAGCCACATTCGCTGCGCTGCGTTGCGCTGCTGCTGCCTTCTTTACCAGCTTACCTGGCGTTGTTTATTACCTGGCCTCGCGTCGCCGCCGCCGCCACGCGCGAAAACGCAGAAAAGGCACCTTGCGGTTCGCATGTTCGAAAGTCGCGCGAAAACACACTGACAGCGATCATTTTGACGGCATGCGCACGAGTTTCAAACAGTGACCTCTCCCAGTGACTCGCAGTGCCATCTTCGAAACAGTTTCCAATTTTGATGTTGTTACGCTTCCTTTGACAAACTGCTGAGCTGGGTAAGTTGAATCGCTTTGCAAGATTCTAGTTCCATTTATTTACTCTTTTGTGTTCGCCATTCGAGACGAGTCATTAATCCGATTTTATTGCCGGTTTCTTATTGCGCACTTCCGTCGGTATACTTTCAACTGTTTTACGGCACTTTGCAACCGATATGCAAATGCTTATTAGTTTTCTTCATTCTCGATTTGTTCCACACGAATTTTATTCATTCGCCAAAGACGTTGCGCTGATATTCAAGTAATAAGAAATTTTTATGCAAATCCAAATGAATACTCAAGGTAAAACTACATAAATATTTATTGTATCGCTTGATAATTAATTATAATTTTCATTTTGGCGTCGGAGAATGCAATAATCGACAAAGATTTTATTTGCAATGAATATGCATAAGGGGGATGTTTTCTATGCATTGCAATTAATTAGTAGGCTAATCATCTAGCCGAAAAGCAAAAGCGCAACGCAGAGATAGCTTAAGAGCCGAGGATCCAGCAGGGTGCGTTTTCCCCTCAGCATGATGAGTTTTCAATATAACGAAACCGATTTTTCAACGTTTACGTCAATTATTTTGCGCATTTTTCAGACGGCCGCCATCTCGAATTGTTCATAAGTCATTTAAATTATTCCAAAACATATTTTTCACAGCGTTAATTGCCCTATAGCTATTTGCTATTTAGGAATCTTGGCTTTTTCATTAAAGTAATTCGCTTTTCCATCATAGCAATGTTGAAGTTGGTAATTATATTCATTAGATTCACGTTGATTGCAATTCAATTTGCATAAATTGATAATTGTTAATGGAAATGAGCATCAGGAGAGGTAAAATAGTGTAATTACACTTGTGACTCAATCGCGATTCGTCTCTAGTTGTCTTTCAGTTCGATTCTTAGCAAGGTTGCCGAAACCAATTCAGATTGAAGTAAAATAATTATGAATGTGAGTCGGAATGAAGAACTAACATGTGGAAAGTGGAAATTGGTGAATTAATCAACACTCAGCACAACATTCACGCTCAATCGCCATCAATTAATGAGGATTTTCGTAATAATTTTTCATAATGGGTAATTGCTAGGGAAATATACATAATTACTTGGCACTTTACATGTTTACACTGAAACATCCTATAAATTGGTAGTTGGAGGTGCGTCTGTAGGTTATTAGTCAAGATTTTCCAATAAAACACTAATTTACTGATGATCGGACAGAATATATCCAGAGAAGAGTATACGATCAATATGCAAATTGTAGCAATTATGTAGAAATTTCCATATCCCTCTAGAAAACAAAGACTATACTTGCAAACAACTTAGCAAAGGATGATATTAATGGGAAGTATAGAAATCAGATTCGTGATCAATATTAATCAGCAGCAATTGCATTGATTTCAATAACACGTGCAATATGTCAATATTCTCTAACATTGTTTCCATTATTGATTAGGAAAATGAGCAAAAATAAATGAATTAGGGAGGAGGCTATAGAAGACAATGTTTGCTGATTAGTTGCAGTGTAGTCTTCAACAAATAAGAAGCAATTAGTTGGCGTCTGATTAAAATCATCAATTCATGTGATTTAGTGTTTTCCAATATGTCTTACAATGTAAATTCCTGTCTTCAACTAAGCCATTTTTCAATACATTGTTCTTAAATAAAATTAGCGCAATGGAATGTAATTTTTTCGCTATTAAATCAGTGTTTTTTGACCTAATCTAACTTATTGCCAGATAATGAAATTTATTGTTGTAAGAGGTAGTTTTTGAGGTAACTTTGAAATGGAATGATGAGCTTAAATATAATAAAGTTTATTGAAATATTTATGAAAGTGCGTTCGCATGTGCAACTTTTACGCGCACAAGATTTCGACGACGGACATTGAGGAGCCAATCTCATATTGCCTGGGCCCCAGCCAGTCGGTTGCACTTAAAATTTATCTAAAAGCAACTAATGGAGTCTTTATCAATGCCCTCCGCCTGTCTGTACGCGTCGCCGGTCTTGAACGTCTCCAAAGCCTTCGAAATACAATGCAGTTTTCTTTTATTCAGCATCGCAAGTTCACGAATTCATCAAACAACGAAACAACGATGCGATTTCTACAATATTAGAAATGAGTCAAGATATGTAGGGGGAAAGCCAAAAATATGCATTGGGAAGAACAATGAAGCGAAGAATTTTTATGTCGATTGAATTCCAGGGAATTGAGGCACATAAGCATTCGTGGGGTTACTGCTAGACTGACTTTAATGGATTTCCACTGATAAATCCAGCACGCGCGCCATTTAATACGCTTTTTTCTCGTATCTTTTAGACTACTTTACTTGAAACATGGGCAGATAGGTGCTTTGGTTAAAACACGAACGAACAAGGCATGCACTCAAACACAACAGCGGCCAGAAGATGCACCGCACCGTCTTAGCGAGAACATCTTCTTCAATTTGTCCATGCAGGACGTACATGCGCTTGCAATCTCGGCTGCCTTTCGGCCCTTCATTCATTCCTGCACTTCATTTCAATCTCGTGCCACACCACAATGCGGACCGCATGATTGTTTCAGCAAAATTGATGTCGTGTCTAATTGTCTAATTATAACAACAAAATTGCGCAAGTCGGCTCTTTGCATCTTGCATCTTTGCGTTTAAATCGCAAACACGTAGTAATCCAATTAGTATTTGCTTAATGGGTTTAATTATCCTTTGATTTCACTTTATTTCTGCCAAGTTGTTGCAATTCTACGCTTTTCTTTAATTTATCTGCACATTAACTTCAATTGCCAATTAATGTGATATCAGGAGAAGAAATAATCCTTTTCCTTCAAGGTCATGAGATATCTCAGGTTTCACATATTGTCGAATATGAAATTATCATTTGGTTTCAATACGTTGTACAAATATTATAATAAATGCGTCTAATAAGCGTACAATTATAATTGCAATAATAAAGCTGTTACATCCATCAATTTTACGACTGGATTTAATTGCAACAACGTATCTAATTTGCAATATTGAAACGAGTTTTAAGCTGAGATCGTGGATCTATGGCATTGTAGACTAATAGCGTATTTCATAAACAAATACACACAATTTACAACAATACAATAAATTGTGTATATTTTCGAATAATTGTAAAGATTAGATTCTACTTACACGTTTTCAAATGACCATAAAATATGAAATGTTTGCATTAAACATTCAAACATTGAATAACGCATTAAATTTGAATGGAAATTACATCTGGGTTTGCAAAAATTAAAACGCATAAATTAAATCGGCAATTTACATTTGTTACTTGCAATTTGCATATTCAGAAAATGAATTAAATCTTAAAAATTCCTAATGAAAGTTTGTTGCAAAAGAAAATATATTACCCATTTAAATTCAATGCCAAACATTCAAAATGTTTGCGAAACTTTAAAATATTGCTCCATTTACCCAATTATCGGTAATTATTTTCGATTATTTTAGAAATTCAACGAATAAAATGTTGAAAAAATCACACTGTCATTGTGCGAAAGTGTAGACACTTTAATTGTGTGAAGAAATTCTCGAAATATTTAAAAATTATGAAAAAAAATTGACGATATGCTAATAATCTTTTCTCCAGAAATTTTGAACCAACAAATGCCAAATTCCTAGCCTTCCTTAGAATGGCTAATGAAAGATTTTTGAATATTTCTTTATATAAATTCATAATTGTGATATTTATGTTACAGTCTGGAATATTTGCGGAATAAATTGTTGCTAAAATTGGAATTGACGCATGAGGAGATGCAAATGAGTGGAAAATTAAAAGGCCAATATTTTATGCCACTTAAAATGAAATTTCAACTTTTTTGTATTGAAATTTAATTTAAATGAAATTGAAATGTAGCATTACATTGCCTCTCAGATCACCCGGCGAAGCGGAATCGTTAGCGACTTAATCATTATTTATCGTCGCTATATACATGTATATTAATAAAGTATTGGCAATTGAATTGAAAATTGAAATCTCAATAAAATCGATTAAAAACTTAATTGAATCGAAGTGCGCGTTAGAGATCAATGCACCAGCCAGTAAGATTCAAGTGGGGCAACAAATGCGAATTGCCACTGCATTGATTTGCTAATCTTAATCAAATTACAGCGCACATTGTAATTGAATCCGTCTTTGGGCACGAAGCAATTTGGGAGCGACAACCGCAAGCCGTGCTATTAAAAGTTAATTAAAGCTAATTGTGTTTTCGATTAAAATTAACATTTTGATTATTTACTCCAATGCCGGCAGTAATATGACATGCGAATGCGTTGGGCGCGTCCGAAAGCGATCGGACCACTTGATAGAGCCGATCTTGATGCAAACGATCAATTAGTCTGTCGTGGATCAATTGATCGATAACAGATACGCGCGCCCGTACGTGCAAATTACCATCGATTTAGCGATCGGACGCCGAGTGCTCAATCAGCGGCGCGATAATGAACGAAAATTGAAAATGCAAATCGTGCGCACATTGCGCGAGTTTTCTTGTGACTTCTGCGATTGCTGCATTGACCTGCAATTTATTCATCGCCTCACAAAG
>JAOEHK010004941.1:0-14068 GCA_025447835.1 Labidoglobus nevermanni
AATTTCACGGAAATTTCGGCGCGAATTACATCCGACCTTCTCACATTTCTGCTCTACTGGTACAAGGACCCAAAAATGTCGGCAAAATTCAATTAAATTTCACGGAAATTTCGGCGCGAATTACATCCGACCTTCTCACGTTTCTGCTATCCTGGTACAAGGACCCGAAATTTTCGGCAAAAATTTAATTAAATTTCACGGAAATTTCGGCGCGAATTACATCCGACCTTCTCACGTTTCTGCTAACCTGGTACGAGGACCTGAAAATATGCCCGAAATTTCCGTGAAATTTAATTGAATTTTTGCCGAAATTTTCGGATGTAATTCCGTCCGAAACGTCATCGCCGAATTCCGAAACGTCATCGCCGATTTCCGATTGTCACGTGTCGCATATCAAATAAAAGAGAAAAAAATATGCTATCTAATGATACCAATTAATATCTTATCGGTTAATTAGGTTGCGAGATAATGGACTTATAAATTCCCGTTGCGATGATATCATCGAAACGTCATCGCAGTTTGCTATGACGTCATCGAGAACGGTTCATCCGATTGTCACGTGTCGCATATCAAATTAAAGAGAAAAAAATATGCTATCTAATGGTACCAATTATTATCTTATCGGTCAAATAGTTTACGAGATAATGGACAAAATCAATTCCAGGAGAATGGTTCATCCGATTGTCACGTGTCGCATATCAAATTAAAGAGAAAAAAATATGCTATCTAAAGGTATCAATTAATTTCTTATCAGCCAAATAGTTTACGAGATAATGGACAAAATCTATTCCAGGAGAATGGTTCATCCCATTATCATGTTTCGCGTATCAAATTAAAGAGAAAAAAATATCCTTTCGAATGAGCCTAAGCACGGCCAGATGGGTTAAGAAATGAAAAATTTGATTGGACAATTTCTCCTGGCGCCATCTAACAACAGGAAGGCCTTACTAAATTTCCATCACTTTTACAGAATCCGTATTAAGAGTGAGCTGCCCAATGAAGTCATTTGTTAAATGTGAGATGGCGCCACGCATTCTAGCTGCTGAAGAAATTAATTTTAAATACAATTTCCGCAGAATGCTTCATCCTATTATTATGTGTCGTATATCAAATTAAAGAGAAAAAAATATTCTATCTAATGGCACCAACTAATTTCTTATCAGTCAAATAGTTTACGAGATAATGGGCAAAATCAATTCCCAGAGAATGGTTCATCCGACTGTCACATGTCGCATGTCAAATTAAAGAGAAAAAAAAATGCTATCTAATGGTACCAATTGATATCTTATCGGTTAATTAGGTCGCGAGATAATGGACATATAAATTCCCGTTGCGATGATATCATCGAGCACGTCATCGCAGTTTGCTATGACGTCATCCAGAACGGTTCATCCGATTGTCATGTGTCGCATATCAAATTAAAGAGTAAAAAATATGCTATCTAATGGTACTAATTAATTTCTTATCATGTAAATCGTTTACGAGATAATGGACAGAATGAATTGCCGTTTACTATGACGTCATCGAGAATGGTTCATCCGATTGTCATGTGTCGTCAAATTAAAGAGTAAAAAATATGCTATCTAATGGTACCAATTAATTTCTTAGCAGTCAAATAGTTTACGAGATAATGGACAGAATAAATTGCCGTTTACTATGACGTCATCGAGAATGGTTCATCCGATTGTCATGTGTCGCATATCAAATTAAAGAGTAAAAAATATGCTATCTAATGGTACCAATTAATTTCTTATCAGGTAAACAGTTTACGAGGTAATGACGTTTCGGGATTCGGCGATGACGTTTCGGAATTCGGCGATGACGAAAATTTTCCCGAAATTTCCGTGAAATGAATTGAATTTTTGCCAAAATTTTCGGGTCCTTGTACCAGGATAGCAGAAACGTGAGAAGGTCGGATGTAATTCGCTCCGAAATTTCCGTGAAATTTAATTGAATTTTTGCCGAAAATTTCGGGTCCTTGTACCAGTAGAGCAGAAACGTGAGAAGGTCGGATGTAATTCGCGCCGAAATTTCCGTGAAATTTAATTGAATTTTGCCGAAATTTTCGGGTCCTTGTACCAGTAGAGCAGAAATGTGAGAAGGTCGGATGTAATTCGCGCCGAAATTTCCGTGAAATTTCATGGATTTTTTGGCAATATTGCCATTGCAATTTCTTACATTCACACAGCTCCCTCGTTGAAAGCAACTCTAAAGCGACTAATTTCAAGGAAGTGGCTTGACTTTAAAGCACAAACCAATCTCCCCGAAACTAGTTGTTCTAAACTTGTGCGCATGACGTCATTACTTTCGTTTTTTGCGATTATCTCGGAAATTAAAAAGGATAGAATAATTATACAAAGTGTTTTAAATAGCTTATTAAATTACCTATCTAATGAACCATAATACGTTCTCCTATGATGAACGGGTGGTTTTTTGCGATTATCTCTGAAACAAAAAGAGATAGAAAAAATATACTAGGTGTAACGAATAGCTATTAAAATTACCTTTCTAATGGCCCTTAAAACGTTCTCCTATGAGGAGCGGTTCTCTTGCAAATTGTGTTTTGTGATTATCTCTGAAACAAAAAGAGATAGAAAAAATATACTGGGTGTTTCGAATAGCTTTTAAATTACCTTTATAATCACGCATAACACGTTCTTCTATGAGGAGTGGTTCTCATGCAAATTGTTTTTCGCGATTATCTCGGAAACTAATTAATCACTTGCGTTCTAATTAGTATCATTAAATAGCCCACTAAATTGGCTTTCATTTGATATATAAAACGTGAAAATCGAACAAGCTATTCCCAAGATATACTTGATAATGTAGAAAATGCCTTATTTTACATTTTCGCCATTATCTCTGAACCTAATTAATCAATCGCGTTCTAATTAATGTCATTAAATTGCCCACTAAATTGGCTTTCATTTGATATATGAAACTTGAAAATCAAACAAGCCATTCCCGAGATATACTTGATAATGTCGAAAATGCCTTATTTTACATTTTCGCCATTATCTCTGAACCTAATTAATCAATCGCGTTCTAATTAATATCATTAAATAGCCTACTAAATTGCCTTACATTCTGTATAAGATACTTGAAAATCTAACAGGCCATTTCCGAGATATACTTGTTAATGTCGAAAATGTCGAAAACCTTTTTTTGAAATTTAATGCTCAAATATCCTTGCCACGAATGCTCCGGATGTGTATGGAAAACTGAACTGAATCCGTTCGACACTTTTCGCGCTTTGCGGGATCAAAGAAATTTTCTACGTTTTTATATCATAGAAGATATCCCAAATAAAGCCGACAAAGATTGTCATTTAAGAATAATTTAACTTTACTCGCTGTTTTTGCGTCGTAGAAGATACGCCGAAATGGAATGATTGATATCCGAATAGTCTGCAATCTGGTGCGCTTCGTTTGCAATTGAAACTTTTCCTGGGCAGAGTTTGGTGAGCCGCATGTTGGCGCATGCCTTGAAAAATGTCCGCGGTAAAACTTGCTCGAATTGGTATCACAGCGCGTCTTGTGCCAGTCTTACAACTGTTGCCTTCTGTGCCGGAGGCAATACCGGGGAATGCGGCAGAATTGTGGACAAGTCCACGGGTAATTCCACTCTGGCGGAATTGGGCTTTTGCTGCCCCATTACTGCCTGCGACAACTTTGCTCGTACTTCGTGATCGCTCTAAAGTGACCTGCACGTGACATCCGTGCATCAATTGCAATTTCTGCCTAACAGCTTCACTTTACATTCGACGATTCAGTTAGCACTGCCAAAAGACCATTGCATGCACCTCTAGCGGACGGTTTGATACGCAAATAACTTTTCAGGTATGTCAATTAATTATTGGCCAGCATCGTAAATTATCGTCTATTTTTTAACATTCGCACTCGAACTCAATTTAATATCGTTGATTGCATGCGGAATGTTCGCAGTATTTGATAAGCACATGAAATGCTTGCAGGTTTATTGCAATTTCAGTTATCGACACGTGCGATATCGAAGGTCTCTCATAATTTGCGTGTCGTGTGATTTTCATGCTTTTTCAATCATCTACCTATTAGCCAGAGCTTAAAACTTGTAGAAATCCATTGTATTTGATACAAGTTTGCCCTTATTCAATCGCAATAAACACCCGTTGATAATGAACAGAATTGTGTGCTTTGATTTAATTACTCGCGTATTCATCATGAGTTGGAGAGATCGCAAAATTGGCGAATGATGGATGCCTGCGTTACAAGGGATGCGTATAATTACAATCAAATTGCGATTGTTCGCTGCCGAGATGATTTTTGCAATAATTCACATTCATATCAAAAAATCGTGACATGGCATGCAGATAATTACGACTAATCATCGTGTAACCTTTAATCAACTAAAGTATATGTTCATTCGCATGCAATTATTTGGCTTCAGCTATTTTTTGGCCGAAAAGAATTGCTCTAATTGTCCACTACATTTCCCCTTTCACATGAAATAAACCACCCCAAACAATGTGTTGATAACAATTTCCCGATGAGATTATCAATCAATGTTTACTCGTCGTTGATCCGCAAATAGGGCTTGCAACATTACTCCCTCGTTCTATTTCGCTTCAACTGGTTTCCAATTTGTTTCGAAAGCGATTCCAAGTGCGGATCACGTTTTCCACTCGTCGGCGCAATTTCCTCGCCCTGCTTAATGACCAATATGAAAGTTTCGCAATATGTTGTCTGCATTGCAGACGCAAGGCCATTAGACAGACGTTGGTAAATGTGGTCGCCACTGAAGAAGTTCAACGAGCGCACGTACAAGATGCAGCGTCACCTAAAGATGCGCTCCCGGAAAAAGTAGTGTGTGCGCGTAGCAATGCCCGCCAACCCCAACCTGACATTGGCGCGCATCGGGTGGCTGGAGGAGGACGACTCGCACGACTACCAGAAGGAGGAACTGAACCTGACCTACGCGATCTGCGAGGCGCTGGTGGCGGCGCTCGCCGTCGTCGGCAACGCGCTCGTCATCACCGTCTTCCGCAGGGAGCGCCGTCTCCGGCGGCGCACCAACTACTACATTGTCTCCCTGGCCGCCGCCGACTTCCTCGTGGGCTTACTAGGCATCCCTTTCGCCGTCATGTCCTCGGTGGGCCTGCCTACCAATCTGTACGCGTGCCTCTTCACCGTCTCGCTGCTAGTAGTGCTGTGCACCATCTCCATCTTCTGTCTCGTCGCCGTCTCCGTCGACCGCTACTGGGCCATTCTGCATCCGATGGGCTACTCTCGCAATGTGCGCACCAAGACCGCTTTGGGTAAGTTTCAGTTTCACAAGACAAGTCAAGCTATTAATTAAACAAGAGATTTGTAAGCATTCTGAACCATTGAGTCCTTAATCGTATGGCTTGATTATGCAGAGAAACGCATCTGAGTGTTGCTGGGGGTCAGAGTCATGGGGAAATGAACTGCAGCACACACAGCTCAATTGGATTAATTCCTTAATTGAATCTAATGCCTATTCGTGTTTGCCGCGACGATGAATTGCGACTTCAAGTACCAATCGATATCGTTTGTCCCTCAAAGCTGCAAAACATTGCGCCTTTTCAAAGCGCATTTAGAATTGAATTTGCAACGTTCCTTTAATGTCTTTCAAAACGACCAATTTTGATAAAGACTGAAATTGACGTCTAGAATAAAATGCTTTCGCATTCTAGAAATGAGACAATAATATGCAAGCGTAATAATTCCTGAAATTAAATTCGTGTTTCTCCCACAAACGAGCGGAAATGCGAATTATAAATTCAAGGAGATTTTCTGCTGAATTACCACGACAATACTAATAATAGCACCTTAGCTCATTTGAATTTTGATTGAAATACTGCTAAAAGCTAACGTTTCAACGAAAACAAAAGGAGAACAATTCATCCAGGCATGGATTTACGAGGATATCGGAGCTCGAGTATAATAACGCGATTTTTTCCCGGCTGAACGTGTCGTGAGTTAGAATTAATTAGACCACTCGTTAGTATGCAAATTTCCTAACTCAAGGAAGAACCCTTTGCGCTCTGGACTTGCTTCATTAGCGTCCAAGGTTACAAGATGTTTATTTTTACTTCTGCCTCACATTGCAGATTTCATGGAAACTTGCTGTTTCCTATCCGAATTAATAATGAACTTGATGAATTGGAGTGAAAGTAAAGTGATTGAAAACTAGTGATGCGAAGGGATTGCTTAGGAAAGTAATTAAATTTCGAGGGCGCGATCCATTCTCTAGCCAAACTCACAGTGTGACCGAGCAGAAAATGAAATAAAGATTCCAATTGAAAAAATCCTTCCGACACAAAGTGTATGAACTTTCCGCTTTCCGCATTTCGCCATTTTTATGCTGAATGCCACCCTCGCCCAAGACGTCAGTCCGACAAGTCACAGGCATTTCCCATTTGCGACTGTTTTACAGTTGAGTTCACTCAGTTGCAAATGCGAGTTGGAATACAAAGTATGCACGCAAAAAGTGCATTTGATTGTATATTATTATTCAAGAAAGTCATAAACCTTGATCTTGATTATAAGAATAAATCGTATTTAGACGAACAACATTTACACCCCATTTCCAACGAGAAATGAATACCAACCTCTATGAAGCGTATTGCTATTGCTCTGAATGTCCTTGATAATGAGCACTAGTTGCCAGTTTCCATTCATTCCACTAATTATACAGCAGCTTTCCGAGTCGGCAGTTGCCAACCACTTGTGGGCATCCTCCCACTCGTTTCCCTTCTCATGACTGAATTCAAAGTCATTGTCAGTTAGCTTGTCAATCAGCTTTAGGAGATGTAGCGAAATTGATCGTTTAAATTGTGAGATTTTTCCAAATTCTTCGTGACCCTTGACCCTTCCTCAGAATGCGCGAACTCATTCATGTGCAATTGGGCGCCGGAGGGAACAACCTTTCGCTGAAGGTATGCTAGGAGGCTCTGCCGGGAGGCTCGTTCTCAACCGTAACCTGCTCAGTTTTGGGAGTTTATCGCCGACGAGCACGGCCTGGACCCGCGGGGATGCTGGCAAGGCAACAGCAACCTGCAGTTGCAGTACATCAACGTGTTCTTCAACGAGGCGCGCTTCCGGTACGTGCCCCGCTCGGTGCTGGTCGACCTGGAGCCGTCCACGATGGACGGCATCCGGAGCAGCCCGATCGGGCAGCTCTTCCGCCCCGACAACATGATCTTCGGATCGGAGGGCGCGGCCAATAACTGGGCGAAGGGCTTCTACACGGAGGGCGCCGAGATTTGCGACGCCGTGCTGGACGCGATTCGGCGCGAGGCCGAGAGCTGCGACTGCCTGCAGGGCTTCCAGGTGGTGCACACGCTGGGCGGCGGCACCGGCGCAGGGTTCGGCTGCTTGCTGCTGAGCAAGATCCGCGAGGAGTACCCGGACCGCATCGTCAGCTCGTACGCGACGCTGCCGTCCACGCGCGTCTCCGACGTGGTGGTCGAGCCGTACAACTTCGGCCTGGCGATGCCCTACATGACCGACTGCACGGACGAGACCTTCCTCATGGACAACGAGGCGCTGCACGAGATCTGCACGCGCAGCCTCAAGCTGAGCGCGCCCTCCTACGCCGACCTCAACTTCATCATGGCGTGCACGATGGCCGGCATCACCGCCTCCTACCGCTTCCCCGGCCAGCTCAACTCCGACCTGCGCAAGCTGCTCGTCAACCTCGTGCCCTTCGCGCCGCTGCACTTCTTCGTGCCCTCGATGGCGCCGCTCGTCTCGCGCTTCGAGCAGAAGTACCGCCCCGCCTCGGTGGCCGACCTCGTCATGCAGGTCTTCAGCCCGATGAACACCATGTGCGCCATGAACCCGACCGCCGGCAAGTTCCTCACCATGGCCGTCCTCTTCCGCGGCCTCATGTCCACGCGCGAGGTGGACGACCTGATGGCCAACATGCAGACCAAGAACGCCGCGCACTTCGCCGACTGGATACCGAACAACGTGAAGAGCTCCATCTGCGACATTCCGCCGCGCGGCCTCAAGCTGTCCGCCACCCTGGTGTGCAACTCCACCAGCGTGGTGGAGCCCTTCAAGCGCCTCAATCGCGCCTTCAACATGATGTTCAAGCGCAAGGCGTACCTGCACTGGTACCTCGCCGAGGGCATGGAGGACCGGGAATTCATCGACGCCAACAGCGCCCTGCAGGACCTGATTAACGAGTACCAGAAGGCGCAAGCAATGAAGCAGGCCGGCGACTCGGATAACGAGGACGCCACCAACTCGGATGACTGATCGATGGCCATCTGGGGAGCGAAGCAACGCGAAACGACGCGGTCCTCCCCCACTCTCTCTCTCTTTCTCTCTCTCCTCCCGTCTGATTACCGCTTCGAATGATGGCTTACAGCGCCCAATTCTTTGCAGTCATCATCAGCATCTGCTGGTTCGCCGGCACCCTCATCGGCTTCCTGCCGCTGATGGGCTGGCACAAGGGCCCCGCCGAGAACGGCCGCTGCTTCTTTCTCGGCGTCATGGACTACAACTACCTGGTCTTCCTCTACTTCGGCACCATCATCACGCCGGCCCTGCTGCTGGCGGGCTTCTACGCCCACATCTACCACGTCATTCTACGACAGGTAACTGCGCGACGCTGCGATCAGCCGCACGCACCCCCGGTCACCCGTTACCCGCTTGCAGCTGCGGCAAATCGTCACGATCAGTCCGGCAACATCGTCGGCCACCTCGGCGGCCCTTCCGGGCGGCAGCGGGACGATGCTGCGCGTGCTGGGCGCGGCGCAGAAGCGCGAGGTCAAGGCCACGCAGAATCTGTCCATCATCGTCCTCTTCTTCATGATCTGCTGGATACCGCTGTACACGATCAACTGCGTGTTCGCCTTCTGCCGCGACTGCAAGGTCAACTCGACCTTCGTGCTCTCCTGCATCATCCTGTCGCACCTCAACTCGGCCGGCAACCCCTTGCTCTACGCCTACCATCTCAAGGACTTTCGCGCGGCGCTCAAAGCCCTCATCTGCACCCTGCTGGGCATTCGTACGCGCCAGCCACGGCCTCCTGGGCTCGCCCCTCGACGAGGGGTGCGCACCCTGCCCATACCGGCTGCAGCTGCCGGCCCCAGCATGATCGCCTCGCAGGATCTTCTCCTGGGCATGCCCAATCGAGCACCGTGTGATATTTGGTGTATTTCCGACATGTCCGAGGAGCGTAAACGGATGGCGGGCGGCAGCGCACTCGCCACCACCATGGCGCATACCATTAGTCTGAATATAACGGCGAAAGTCGCAGTTGATGACGATACGAGTGGCACATCTGGCGGTGATGGCGGGAGGGATGACCCGGAGCCGGTCAGCGGGACCAGACTGATAATAACGGGGGACTTTATGCATAGTTCGGCGAAGAGCGTCCGGTTCAGTCCCTATAAAACCGTCAGCGAGTTCCTCAAGAACGGGGAGGACGATGGGCATGTCGGCAAAATGCCTAGAAGCTGCAGTCTCAGCGAAGAGGGCGATGGGGTGCGGCATCGGAGCAACAACGGCTTCTTGCCCGAGAACCATTCGTTCAACTAAAGTGCTTCATGTCCGTAATCCTATACTCTCTAGATAAACGAAGCATTTGCTTTTTATGTGATTTTCATTCATGGATGTGAAACAATAGCTGAATCTCAGATCAGACGTTGTCAAACTAGTCAATTCGACGTTGGGCTTTATCGCAAGACTCCTCTCATAATTAATGTTCATGTGATGAGTATAAGAAATCAATATTTGTGTACAAAGAAAGAGGAAGAAATTGAAGGCAAATAAATATTGTTTCCGAAAATGCGTCATTTCTAGCTCATGTGAGCCATCTATGAAGAGCGTCAGTAACTTGGAAGTGATAATACGAATACTACGCACTCAGCTGCCCAAGAATGGGCACCGGATCAAAACAAATGCGCAATGTTTCCGAAATCGCTAGTAAATATGATGCGATACTAGCGCATAGTCTTAAATATATCTGACGTTTGCGGTTAGTTATGATTCTGAGAGCAGTTAAAAACGGTACAAGGTCCCAGATATGGCATTCGCACATTGAAAATTTGCATGGGAATGCAATTGGGATATTAGGATAGATAAAAAGTGTAGTAAAATCGTCAGTGGCAGGCAGGTACAAGGAAGCATGGCTATAGTGTCCCGCTTCCGAGCGATTCTGCGAAAGTACCCAATTGTGCGTGGCATGATCACCTACAGCACAATCTGGCCCACCTCGTGCTTGATCCAGCAGACAGTCATCGAGGGCAAGAACTACACGACCTACAACTACTGGGCAGCGCTGCGCTTTAGTGCCTACGGCAGCCTCTTTGTGGCGCCGACTTTATTCTGCTGGATTCGCATATCGACGTACATCTGGCCCAAAACCA
Source organism: Labidoglobus nevermanni (assembly GCA_025447835.1). NCBI lineage: Eukaryota > Metazoa > Arthropoda > Insecta > Coleoptera > Staphylinidae > Labidoglobus > Labidoglobus nevermanni. Next base: position 10,382 of record JAOEHK010004941.1, read on the forward strand.
GCTTGCGCACTGCGATCACCAAAGTCGTTGCATTCGCAAACGCTCTCGCATCTTAAACTAACGCATTCCTAACTCAATTCTAGGCGATTGTGGAGCAAATGACATACGGACCAGCGGGACTGGCGTGCTTCTTTTACGGCATGACCCTTCTGGAAGGTCGGGGATTTTCGGCAGCAGCATTGGAAGTGAGGGAAAAGTTTTGGCCCTCGTACAAGGTGTGACTACATTGAAGACAATTCATTCAGCATTAAAATTCGCCATCAATTTCAGGTGGCTGTGTGCGTCTGGCCTATTTTACAGACAATCAACTTCGCCTACGTTAAGGAGAGGAATCGTGTGCCTTTCGTCAGCATGTGCAGCCTAATGTGGACCTCCTTCCTTGCGTATATGCACCATTTAAAAATGATTGACTCGCAGAAGCAAGAAGCGGCCAATGACCAAGTAAAGCAAGTACAATAATTCAAAGTACACTCCAACAAGTATTCGTTAGTCTACTTCTCAGAACAGGGTTTCACGAATATACAATATTGACTGTATTATATCAATGCGAGCTGCGCAACGGGTACCATTTCTTATTCTAGTCGTGATAAAGTTTGAAATTAATAAACAATTTTGTTAACCAGATCCTCTTCCAGATGCAGCTTTCCTTTCAAAATATCTGCGAACTGCAGCATTGAAAACTTCACCAACTGTGCGCTTTTTCCAAATGTCTACTTTTGGTTTCTCTGGGGCGGCTTCACCATTCACAACTTTACCCTCCTCACATTTCGCTTCTACCACATTTGTTGAGCAACTTTCAAGACTTGCCTGAGCTACATCATTACTGTCTTGTGTTTTCAACTTCTTCTCCTGCGATTTGCCTTCTTCGGATTCGGATCCTGATTTCGATTCAGAGTCTGAATCAATGCTGAAATCAGAATCCGCGTCCAAGTTGCATGCCAAGTGAGCTTGGCTTTTTGTCTCATTGTCGCTAGATTCGTCAGAATCCGAATCCGCATGAGTTTGTCTATACTGGCGCTTCTTGCTTTGACTTGCGGTACCTTTAAACACGGATGAAGCAGCAGTGCCATCATCCTTTGATGTAACTTTGTTTTTCATTTGCTCAATTTTCTCCTCTTTCTCGCGGTCAAAATTCACCTTTTGCTCGTACAAATGCCGATAGAAGCCGTCCAGGTTTCCCTGACGCTTCACATCGCCAACAGCCTCCAAATACTCCTCGCGCTTTTCACGTTCATCTAATGCCTTCATCTCTTCCAGCTTCTTCTTATACGCGGATGTGATAAATGACTCCTTGTCCTTAAACCTATCGCCCTCAGCCTCCAGTTCGCGCTGCATTTGTCGCTCAATTCGTCGATCATTCTCCAGCTTGCGTTTCTCCGCAGTGATCAACAGCTTATTAATGTACTTGGGCTTTTTGTCCAAGTCTTTGCGAAGCAGCTTTGATTCATTGCGTTTCTCTTGCATCTCGTCATACAGCTCATCGTATTGAAACACGGTGGGGTCTTCTGCGACAGCTTTGTTTTGCGCTAGAATTTCCTACCAATTTCAATTAGAAACGAATCTGTTTACGCACTATTATATACTTTCATTACTTGTCTTTTCAATTCGCGAGAAATGCCGCTTGGTTTCTTAGGAGACTCATCAGAATCAGAGTCTTCCTCGAATATTGCTGGTTTCTTACGTGGAGCTTCTGCTTTTGATTTACCAGGCAAAATTAAGCCATATCTACAAATTACGGTACGCAGAACTTATTGTATTCTAATTCTCAACTCGATACTGACTGTTTGTCACTGGACTCTCCCATTTTTGCAATACTGGGACGAAATTAAGAATTGCACGTTTTATTTCGACACTACTTTATTTGAGGTTATGTTTGAGTCGATATTACAGGCAGCGTTAATCAGTGGACGCGGTAAATTTAACTTTTAATTTCGGGTTCTGGAGGCAAGCCCATTTTCTCACGGATAATCGAACGTGGCATTCGTTTGCCCTTCCAGTAGAAAGGCACAATGACTTCATGCAGCTTGTCAATGCGTTCTTGCACATATTTTTCGGCATCAAATGCATCTGCTGCTTCACATTGTGCAATCAGAGCAGCTTGAAACGCTTTCTCTTTCTTAAGCTCGCGCTTTTGCCTAATCTTCGCCCTTTCGAACTTCATTCGCTTGCGCAGCTTACGCAGTTTATGTTTCTTCATCTTTTTGCGACGAATTACAATAAGTCTGGCAGCTTGCTTTTCTATTACTTGCCCTGCTGCTGGGACTTCTATAGAAAGGCTTTCAGCATCGGTATTTGGTGGAGTCCACCACAATTTGTTGGGGAAACTAATAGAGCCAGATATTAATGGATTAACTACCTCATTAGGTTGTTTGTATATCCAAGTATTGGATATGAAACTGCAACTAGCTGTAGATTCATTTTTTGGTAGATATTGTTGGCCTGACTGGGATTGAATGCTTAGATTTGATAGGCCTCTCGCCACAGTTATCAATGTGCCTTAAAAACGATACTAAACTCAATAACGCACTTGATACGAAGAGATCAATAACTTACGATTAATTCTGGGTAAAATTCGGATGTTTGCGAGGACTGCCATTTCGAGGTTAACTCTAATAATAATACCCTTTGAAGAACAGCTTCAAGTAACAGCAATATGAATAATTGTGTTGAACTTGATGGAATTCACAATGAATATAACGACCGCTTGTCGAACATTGAATCAGGAGGCGCAAGTAAGACTAAGAATCTAACAGAAATGCTAGCTTTTAATGCTAATTAATGTCTCTAGCCAAATTAAGCCTTTATGACGTATTGTTTGATATAATCTATCCAAAAAAGGACCTAGACACGTATCTCAAGAATGCACAAGATGCCGAAGTGGGCGAAGAAAAGCGGCAGAGAAGGAATCTTCATTACCTTGGCATTTTAAAGAGTTATGCTAGACTTTATGCAAGCCTCAACGAGTCGCTTTCCGCGGAAATGAAAGCATTGGAGAGGTATACAACTTTATTTCTAAATATTGCAATAGTTCATATTTTGAGCGCTCTGCAGGCAATTGCAGCTTGACAAGAGTTATCTTGGCCAGAACTCCATCTCCAAAAGTGAAATGGAGCAATTCGACAGTAAACTGAAAGTGTACGGGAGCAAAATAGCGAATTTGGAAAAACACAATCCATGGTTGAAGGATCCGATGTTTTCGCTGCCCAACATTCAGGACCAGGCATTGAGATTGAATTGCTTGCGAGAAGCAAAGAGCGCCTTAATCAAGCAACTAGAGGTTTACAAAGGCCTCAAGCCCACTTTGGAAGGAGCACGCTCATGTCTTCGGCAAGCGAAGATATCGTACGAGAAGCTATTGTCCGACGATAATTAGCCATACAATATTTGTTATCTGCAATACTAATAATTCGCTTTTGATGAGCAGATTACGATGAAATTTCTTGAGAATAAATTTGAACATGAACAACTATGTGTTTTAATTAATAATAAAATTTAATATATTTAATATTATTATTAATATTATATAATATTAATTAATATGATATTAATATTAATAATAATATGTAAGGCCCGGATTCTAGGCAAAGGGACTATTTTTTTAAATTTAGGTGCATTCGCGAAACTTGAATAGAAATTCATTTCTCATTGAGGAGATTGATATGACAAAATTTTTTCAGCGCCTATACG
>JAOEHK010004952.1:3202-14049 GCA_025447835.1 Labidoglobus nevermanni
CTAAGTAGAATTGAGAATATAGGAAAATATAGAAACAATGATAAAAGCCGAAATTCTACACTTCAAGGGATTTTAAGGATTCAACAAAGAAAGGGAAAGAGGGAATACTACGAATTGCACTTAGTTTTAACAAAAGACTTAATTGAAATGGATGAGAAATTAAGAATTATAATGCTGCCTCTAGAAAAGTTTCGATATAGGGAAACATAACCTCGCCAAACATAATAGTACAATATTTCACCTGCTGTTCTATTACTGATTATAGAATAGAAATTGGGATAAAAAAGAGGATGAAGATTTTCTCTTTAATGTTGCCAAATCTTAGGAAAATTTATTTTTTAGTAAAAAGTACTGTAACTAAGAAGGAAAGGCGACAATCTAATGTAACCTTATATTTCAGAAATGGTCATGTTACTAATATCAGTTTAATAATAATAGAATATGATAATTTAGCAAACAATTTTCTCTTAAATTCTGGAAATCATAATAATTAAAGACAATTTGTTAATAGGGCAGCCTAATGGGGTTTCAAAAATTAGTATTAAACAATAACAAATGGGTCAGTGTGGATAGAAAGAAATTTATCTTCTCCAATGTATCCAATCCAATATACAATTGACCGACCGGTTCGGCTATCTTCAGGGTCGTAAAATTATGCTAAACTCATACAAGATTGGATGATAAATTTCAGTAAGTGTAACAGTAAAAATGAACAGTAATAGTGAACTGTAAGTGAGACAGTTAAAGACAGACCTATTTTAGCAATATCATAATCACTATAAGCACCCCACTTTTGCGACAATATTGAGAAATTATAAATGACTAGACATGAGAATCAAAACTGAAAATACTAACAAGTATTCTTTCTATCCACACTAATCTTCAAACTCCAAAACTTCTGCGGACCTTCATTCAACAATAACAAAAGGTGTTTGTAAAGATTTCATGCAGCCATATTTGATTCGATATAGAAGCCCTGGTTTACGGTAAGTTTGCATTCGTTGCGGTGTTATGAGAACAACGAAGAATACAAATAATAGCGGACAAGTGGATGTTATCCAATCCGGCCGCGTTGCAAAGTCCAAGAAGAGACGAACCGGATGTGCCACTGCGATGTGGTGGTCATGAATATGCACACCCCGGACATGGCGGAGGTCATTAGCTGCACGCACAATGACATCGAGAAGTTTTCGCTGCCGTCGCAAGGCCCTTGATGGCGCAAGTCGAAGAAAGAGCAATAAGGTTCTCGCTGTGCGACCGAAGGCGGTTTCTGGCCGGAAGTGCCATCGGCAAATCGGTGTTCCCGATGGCCATCCTCGCCGCTCACATAATGCTGGAATAATAGAAGCACTTTGGGCACATGCGCAGTTATTGACTTCATTCAAGTGTCATTGAAATGACGGGTTCCGCCGGCTGCGACAATGCGACCGAGATGAAGACGTCGGCTCGAGAATAGGCGCATCAGACTTATGTCTTACTTGCGGCGCCCCAATTGCTCCTGCCCTTTCGAAGATCATCGTTGCAATTCTTGAGGCTTTCTTGGGGCTTTGAAGTGACGCGATCAAAAAAATCAGTGCGTTACAATGGAATCGGAGGAACTAGGAAGATGTGCTGCTGAAGAGCGCAATCGCAATCGATAGAGGACAATGAGAATTTCACATGTCATAATTGGAGATTGGTGTAGAGTCGAAGTGGCTGTAATTTATGGTGAAATTACGAAATTTCCGCAAAGCATTTATTTCCCAGCTAACGGAAAAACGTTTACCGCTGGACGGGAATTGTTCGCGCAAAGATAAACGACCTGCTAACTAGAGCATTGTCAGCGAATAATAGGACAATAATAGGAGGACAAGAAATGGCCGGATAGCTGAGCTACCCTCCCAGGAAGCGCGCTTCTATTAATTTTATTGTTATTTTCGGGGCGCTTTTAATGTTTCTATCGGAACTGATTTGTGAGACTCTCTATGGAAGCCATTTATCGAATCCAATGTTAGAAATAAACATTTCAGTAATGCTATGCTGATATTTTGCTAAAACTGCAAATGCTGATTTCTGCGTTTTGTCAGAACATGAAACTACAATTAATTGACAAATTAAACAGTATGTAAATGTGTATTTTTATTTTGAAATCTGAATCGTTTCTCAAACTTTGTTGTGTCACAACACCACAAAACCTCAAAAACTGAAAAATAATACTTTTCCGCGCCCCTGCAACGGTAAATCCGTAGAATACCCGCGAAATGACGAAATATTTAAGACTTGAGGGGAATACCCGTTGTTCCATTTGTGCAAACATGAAGAATTACAGTTACTGCCTTGAAAATGGTCCAATTGCGAATCAATATCAATGAAACATGAAAAAGTTCACGACACCCCTGCAGAATACTCATGGCACCCGCTTTGATAATCTGTGATCTAGTTCAACCCTCCAGAATTTCAAATATTTTCATATTAGTTTCGATTTGCCTTGGTTTGACTAGGTTAGGCTAGATAAACCTATATTACAATTAATGTAAAAATACGCAAATACAAATGGCAATCAAATTCATTTTATTTAGTGCACAATGTTGCTACCCTTAGTGCCGAACCCGGTTGGTTCTTGACACCAATAAAAATGAATGGTATCAGCAATTGGATCGACATTTTTCGTCATTCAACCTATCATCTATTAGTAGTCCAAATGATTGTAGTTCGTCTTCTTCTTACAATTAATGTACAGTTTGCTGCTCGACTTCTACCTGTTTAAAACGTCATGAACATACCATTGAACTTTGATAATTGAAGAGCAATTTCGAGGTTGTGCGATAAAGTCGAATCATACTTGGCAATAAATTAAGCGCCAATTGTGAATATAAAACAGTTTCACATTGTTAATAAGAAGTGGCATGAAATAACCCCCTGCATGGAGTGAATGCACATTAATGCAGTGTAATGCTGGCTTGCAAGCAATGGGGCTTGACACCAGGCAGCACCACCACAATCACCCCAATTTAGTCGCGAAGTGCCCCCATCCTTCAAGCGTAATATACTTGAACGCATAAACTGAACCATGTCGAATCGCCACCAACGTAACTCGCACTCCCTTCAATTGCCATCCGGTGCATTTTAGTATGCACCACTTTTAGAAGTGAGCTGCTGACGAGAATACATAACTTAGATCGACACCTTTTTGCCAAATTTCATCAAGTAGAATAGAAATCAATGCAATGAAAACGAAAATTATGCAGACTTAAAGAAGAGATGGCAGAGACAGGATATAAGTAGGAAGAGATAAATACAAAAAAGTTAATGACGTCGGATATTTTGGAATGACGATAATCGGTGACGGAAAGCAGGAAAAACTTATATCCGCAAACAAGACAGATCAAAATAAAGAACAAATGAGAAAAACACCATCAAAATGTGTTTGAAAGGAAAATTATGAGATTATTACTAGGTACAATGAAAATGGATAACGGGACCATACAAAGAAGAATGACTAAGGACATAGAGGAAAGACTAAAGGTTATAAGAAAACATAGAGTGAGAACGTTACGACATGTATAGAGTTAAGGGAAAGGAGCGACAACACGATAAATATTAGGATGGAAACCTACAAGAACATAAAGAGGACGATCAAGAAGGGCATGGATAGAAGATGTAGTAAGGAGATCAAGCACAGCGGCACACAAAGATAGCAAGAAAAATGGATAGTAAAATATGGAGGGAAGTTATCAGCATGATCAAAAAAGATAAGGAAGGGAAAAGGAATAATAAACCACAACAAAGAGGGTGGCGAAACTCAACACTGAGTAAAAAGCCATATATATATGTTAAGTTAGGTTAAACAATAGAATACGACATCAATATTAAATGTCAATCTAGTAATGGCCCTCTAGAGACCAGATGTATAATGATATCTTTTCTTTGGCTTCTCCAGGTGCTCGATATTAATTCGGTATTCGTTTGTAGCTGGTCTTTAACTGAAATAAATCTGCTAATCTCGGAAGAAACACCATGTTAGATTACGTTATTGCCCAGAGAAACCACTGGCGTTTACAAGAAAGATGTCGTTATTCACCAGGTGTCAACCTCAACCTTGTGATTACTAGGTTGACATTTAATATTGATTCGTATTGTATTGTTCAAGCAGGTATTTAGATGTCAATTGAATTTAATTGATCAGGGTTAGTATGGGCGTGTGGGGGGCTTACGCCCCCTAAGGCTGGCTGTTCAACCTCCGCGCCTGAAGCTCTAACCTTAAAATAGCTACCTAATCTTTAAATAACAAATAAACTACGCATTTCCGACGGATAATTCAAAGCAAAAACAGTCTGCACACCCTAAAGGGCTTAAAGCATCCAGTAGAAACAAATGAAGTTTTGTAAAAGCAAACAAACAAAAACTGTAATGGCGACATGGTATTTCGGTAGATTCCTCATCAAGGGTGGTCCTTAGACGTATACCAAGGCAATGAAATATGTGTGGTTTCGCTCAGATAAGTTTGTCGACGAGAAAAATGACAATCCTTGTCGCTGGCAATTGCTCCAATTGTCTTGGCTTGAATTGGCGCCACCATGTGCGACGTCTTGAGATGGCAATAAATTCGTTTCGCAATTTATGGCGCTGCCGGATTTGCTTGAGTTGCCTTCGTTACGCTGCAAGAGCTGCAACTAATTGCATGGCTGATTGCGGTGGATGCATTATAACATGTTTTATGCGCGCTTAGAGCACGCAGCGAATGATTTTCAATTGATGACTGTGTATTGAAGTTGCCTGCGACGCTTGAATTATGCGTTAATCTCATGTATAATTAATATAACAATTTGTTTATTGCGCCGTTTTCGCATTCAGCGCGCGCAATCTTGAGAAATCATGCGCGTAATAAATATTTATTGTGTGCCTCAAGTATGCGCACGCGATGACAGTTGATTCATTAATGCTCAACGGTAAAACTAGACATTTGTTAGCACATTTTGCTCTGCGCAGGTCTAACCTGCATTCGTTTTCCCGGTGCCGGCTGCAATTAGATGCCCAGCGATAGGTTATGCAATAACAACATATCGAAAAAATAATCGATTTAATTAATGTTTCGGTTTGCACACATGTAGTATTTATGCATCAATTAACATGATAATTAAACTTCGCTTTGTTATTATTGGTTATTTGATTGGTTATCTTATGACAAACTTTTAAGATCAAAATCACATCGTGATTCAATTAATTTTCAACTTTTAATAAGGTTTTGCTGTTTTTTCTGTTTATGACGTCTAAATTAACCGAATTGTTATTTCACCTGTTGTTACCCTGCTTTGGTTATGAGATTAATAGAAACCTTACTAGACCTTAATCTGTTGAGGTATTGTCGAAGGGATTTAACCCAACACTTTCATTTTGCTGATCTTGACCGTTAAGGTATAAAGGGATCATAATGAATGTTGATTACTGATATAGAATAGGATAAGAAGGGAGAAAAGAAATATATTTACAGAAGTTCATATTGTTAACTTATTAAGTCTAAATCATCATAAATTTTAATATAATAATAATTACATGATAGGTTAATCCTCATGGATTTGGGCAACCATCACGATTTGCATGATCTACCCCTAATTTTATGGCTTACTTATCTAACTTTCTTATAACTTTGACATTGATCATGTTATCAACCGTTAATCGAAGACTAATCGATTTCCAAATAATAAATTCGTGGATCCAGTCTATCTACCGGTTCTTTCTTGAGCATGTAATTTAGTTGTAGTTTGTTTTGCTGGAAGTCTTATTTGTTCAGCGAGTACAGGTTAGGAAGCCAGCACAGGATTCCATGGTATGCTTAAGCACTCAGGCGTCTCATATTCCACGTGTATCAGGTTTCTTCCTGCCGTTAGACTTGTCTTCCCGTTTGCCGACTCGATGTTGTTCTTTTTCTGTGCGCATGGCCGACGATATTTGAATATGTAACATTTTTCCGGGAGGCGTTCGAAGGAAAATAATGAAATGCGCATTTCCATGTCTGTCAGGGTGTCTATTTCCGCGCGGAAAGCCTTCAAGGCTCACTGCGCACTGGAGGAACTGTAGGAACGAACCTATTCGAGGGTTCCTCGAAACATCCCGCTGCTGATCAATGCACGAAAGTGTCGCAGCGTGACGCAGTGGAATGACAAAGTATTTGGTTTCACAATTCACAACAATGTTACACTTAAGTCGGACATATTTACGCGTAAATTCTACTTCCGTATGCTGAAAGGGGTGAGAATCCTTCGCTGCAAATTGTGATGGATTGTCACGTTTGACTGACGGGCATGAAGACTTTATGCAAATGGAAGCGTCAACTAGAAGTCATTTCTAAACTGATTGTTTTACAATTGCCCTTTAATTCTAGTTTCCGTTTATGGAAATTAACCAAAAACCGATTTAACGGAGTCATTTTACCCATTTAAACTACTAGAACTACTACTTGCGATACATCGACATGTTTCAATCTGATCTGCAAGCCTAATGAACTAAGCAGGGCGAGAATAATGGACTACTACAATCTCCCATATGCCGTTTAAATTTTTGACAGCCATTTTATATATTTATTGTTATAAATTTGTTGTTGTTGTGTATTTGTATGCCTTTATTAATTCATTCAATAATTAATTATGAATTCAATTATTAATTCCATTGATGTTAAAAGTAACAGTAATATGATTGCTACTATCTGAACCCCAATGGTTGAAATGATAAATTTTAAACAAAATGGAGAAGTTACTAAAAATTACCGTAAGCCATCTGGTCAGAAAAACCTTTATTCGACAATAACCCAAGAATAAGAACCTCAAACTTTGACGAGTATTAATAAAGAAAAACTAAGTAAAAACTATTGGAAATCGTAGATATCTTAATTAGACTAGAAGAAGAAAATAACATTCTGGTGCGAATAGTTCATTCATAATTTGCTTGTTTTTCTGTGGTATTACGATGGTTTTATTGAAAAAATTCTCAATTTAGAAAACAGACCGAAACTGTACTGATAACTGTCCATGCATAACACGGTACTTTTATAGCACGATTTCGTACTTGACGAAAGCCGTCTATTAACTATTTTATGTAATTGACCAATTAACTTGGTAATAAACGTTCAGTGTCAAATATCGTGGGAGGAAACAATCAGCTAGTTAGACTACCGAGTTGTCATTTTAAGATCTTCCATAACTTGAATGTATCCCTTAGGGATTTGATCACATCCCGGATTTCTTTTGTTTCCGGTAACAAATATATGAATCTCCGCTTATTCAATATCATTACATTTTAAGCATGAAAGTCCCGCCATGGTGATTGCGATAAGGGTGAACGATGCTCGGAATATGAATAGCATTGTAGTTAGCACATTTCCAGCAATGGTTCATGGGCCTATCCGTGCTTCACATCTTCGCAGGCCCACAGCCCATCTAGCAGCAGGTCGGGCAGTGAGGAATGCCTCAAAGGAGCCTCGTCGCCGTCGGGCATGGAGATGTGCGTCCGAAAAGTATCGGGTTACTGAACCAACAGACAGCTGTTTTCAGTGAAACGAAAAGTATGCTCCAAGGCGCAAGCGTTCGCATTTGGGCACTAGCCTTCAACAAACGTGGCACACATGTGCCTGGGCACATGCTGCACCCGCTCCGCTGCTCAAATAGACCACATTCAATTCATCATCTATCGGCCATTAAGCTTCAATTATCATATTGTTCACAAGCTCATAGCCATTCTGTGCTTCATATCTATTGTGCTTGTAAAGACACCATTGTCTACAATTTTATTTTCGAAAAGGCTTTCTATATTTCAATAATTAAGAAGCAATATGTTTAAAACGTTAAAAATGTCAAAATTCAAAGCTTTTAGTTCATAAAATAAATTGATCAAGCATTCTACACATGGACTTGATATTTTCATCAATTTATCCAGTAGACCATGTATGTTTTGCCATATTTTGTATTTTCATAGGGGATCTTTTTTCCTAAACTAAATATCTAGAATAAAATATATTTACGAACATCGATTGAGGTTAACTCGAATGCTATCAACTTATAATTTATTGAAGCTATTCATTTATTTCGTAGTTTATCTGAATTGCAAATCAATATCAATGAATCAATATCAATTCAATTACCATATCATTTCAATTAATCGTGAAATGCATATAATAATTATAATCAATTTAGCTGTTGAATAATAATGCAAAATCTTTCTTCGCTTATTTACACACCTTTACAGCTCACATTGACGATGGATGTGAATAATACAAAAATTGAATTTTAAGGGTTAGCTATTCCAAAATTTCAATATTCAGTGGTGCCTCGACATACGCGTTTAATTCCTTCCGAAACCTTGCTCCTATGTCAAATTGCTCGTATCTCAAAGCATTTTTCCTTATTGAAATTAAGTGAAATGCCAATAATGCGTTCCATCCCCCAAAAAAACACCCTCCCTCAAACACTCCTGGGTTTATTTCATCCTCCGTTTTAGAATATTGCGGAAATGAGATGCACGTCCATCTGCAATTTATTCTGGGTGATAATAATAATAATCCCCCACGAACTCTACAACTTTCTCCCCGGTATTCAAACTAGTATCTTAGGCTAACGTCAAAAAATTCTTATGAAAAATTTTGAGATTATGAGATCGCTTAGCCACCACCGAAAAAGTTCACTCATAGAATTGGCTTAAGAAGTAGAAATTGATATCACAAACAAGATATAGGAGAAGAAGAAAAGCCTAAATTGAAATCAATCGTCGCTGATAAGTTAGAATGTAAGCATTCCTCTGGCATCATATTGCAGTGGAGAAAAGAAACATAATCCGAGTGCCTGACGAAAATCAAGTGGATTAACGCTATAGATGTATCCATAATAGCATTGTAATGAATGTCCCTAAGCGACAATTGAAGTAAGTGTCTATTGGAAACCGGACAGCCGCATTAGAGCTGTGAAAAGTCCTCTCGTGAAAGAACGTTGGCATCCATCGCAGCACGCCATCCCCTGGGACGGCGATAATTCGCCTGTGGGCAAAGCAATCAACATATCAGTTGCAGACGGCCGCCCGCCATTCTCAATCAAATGGCGTCCCTCGCCGCGTCAAATTTCACAATGAACTTAAATAACTGTTTGGAGCGTAATTGAACGTAATCTCATTGCCGACATGTAACTCGAGTCCATCATGTTAACGCGGCCAACACATTGCCCTAGCAGAAAGAGAGTGGACGAGCATGCTGAATGCTGAATTAGATTAATTCAAGCGAAATCGCCGCCATCTCCCTTGCAATCGCTGCCAGCGCATCGAAATTGTGCATTCTATCAGGTATACCAGGTTGCCATCCGGATTCATCGCAAACACGACAACAAAAAGCGCCGTCGCATAATCTAAGATGTCGAGAGTTTAAGACGCTGTCGTATTCAATTTAAGTGCACTTCGAATCACAGCCGCCTTCCGACTACAAGAAATATTTGCGGCGGGTGTTGGAGAAGAAGCCACCGCTCGGTAGGACATTAAAGGTCAAGTGCGCAAATCTGCGTTTAGCTGCTACTGCTGAGATTCCGTATTCTGTGCTTAGCCTCATTGCCCAACTTTCTATTCCTGCTTTTAATTATTTTTTAGTAGAAGGCAAGTGGGGTATTGGTATTTGCCTGCATCTTTGTTGAGGTACCTCTTATAAAATACTGGTCCTGTACGCAAAGTGCCATATCAAGTAGGCTGAGACAGCAGGGCACGATCTTGCAAACCAATTGCTACCAGATGTAAATGTGCAAATATGTAGTTGGGAACTAAACTATGAAAACCTCTACGTAGTTTCCCGGATCGGGAATGGTGGCAGAAATGAATATGAATTCAAACATAACCTCTTTTCGGCTAATGTCAAGCAATAAGTTAATAAAATTCCCATTAATTAATAGCCTTGGCCATATTCTCAAGCCGTCCGAGTGTGGTCACCGACGATCTAACTGGACGCGAGCAAGCGGAGATTCATGAGGACCAAGGGCTGACGATGAACGAGCTAGCCACACCGTTTTCGGAGGTGTCGTGGACGACTTTGTTTAAGATCGTTACCATTAAGCCTAAGACCTCACGAAATCGCCAGGAACGTGGTGTGCATGTGCGATTCAACCGTGAAGGCGAAGCCTTCCTCACCCAAATCGTGGTGGGCGCGGAAACGTGGATTAGCTGCATTGGTCAGCAGAACGGCGACGACAACGACGGCCCGGACTAGAAGAAAACGAGGAAGTCGTCGCCAATCGATTGCTTACAGGTGGACGGGTAGAACAGATGCATGGGTAGATGAGCAAATAGCGAATAGGGTATAATAAATGAGAAAGTTGATGGCGTCCATTAATTTGAAGAGTTAATTTTGAGAATTCGATTCTCTACGCGTAAATAGTGCAATGATTAACATCGTAATGATTGATACACCAAAATCTGGTAAATAAACCTTGTACAGCTATCTGTACAGCAAACCGCAAGTCTATAGTTATCGTTTACAAAATCGTTAACGATCCTAAACAGATTTGTTTCGAGATGGGACGGAATAGATTGGGAAGAGCGCAGGTAGGAACAAGAGCAAGTAAAAGTTCGTTGAAGTTTATGACAGGTGAATAGTAGGGCGACGATAATCAATCTGACAGGCTAATTACGGCGAAACCCGAGACGCACAGCGCCTCATCGGCGCTCATTTGTCTGCGCTGGCCCATCGCAGGCTCGTAAGGACGCATCCTTGTTGGACCAGCAGGTGCAGTAACTGTTACCATGTACCGAAAATCCCAGAGCAATGCAACATGTTGGTTTAAATTCGTTAATCAATGACATATAGAGCAACAAGGCGTAATTTGATGGTGGTGATTGTGACCATAACG
>JAOEHK010004963.1:0-14040 GCA_025447835.1 Labidoglobus nevermanni
TTCGAGTGACGGGGAGCCAGGGTATACCCCATGCTTGTCCGCTAGCAGTATCTACGAGTACGGGATTTTGCACAATCTAGCCATGAACTGTTATTGGCTTTACTCTACATCGACCCCTATTGACATCTCGTAGAACCCCAATTTCTTGTTTCGTTGTCGTCGACCCCCTACAAGTGAAAATCGACCCCCAGGGGTCAATATCGACCACATTGGGAATCACTGATGTAAATAAATAGGTACTATCAGTGTATGTGTTGCAGGTTGTCATGGACCCCTAGGGGTCCATATGGACCACTTTGGGAATCACTGAGATAGACTCTTGCCTTTGGCAAATAGACCTCTGAGAGGCCTATAGACCCCACTTTGGCGACCTCTGGTTTAGGTTTAATAATGATTCTAACTCTGAACAGGAACGGAGCAACCTTCTACAGGACCGGGTTCATAACTTGTACTTGTGTATGTATTGGAAGCACCTGTAGGCCCTCTCCAAAGGTGCGACTGCAAGCGCTGAAGCCGCGTTGCGCCAGCCCTAACAACGAAACAACGTTTTGCTGCCTAATTGTTACATCCCTATACTTTCAAACATTATAAATTTATAAACATGATGTAAAAACGGAAATACTGCAGTGTTAATACGAACAAAAGAAATAAAGGACTCTTAAACATCATATGATAGAGACGGAAGATTAACCGGGGCCCTTATAGGGAGGTTCTAAGCTGTTGGAGCATATTTTAGTGTTCTTGAAGCAATTATATTCGTAAATCGAATGCCTACTGTATTGCATTAGATTGAAGAAAAAAAGTAGTATATGCAATGAGTTCCGATCGGAATATTGATTAGATTGGCCAAGGATGGATGTTTGTTCAATTATCAACATGATACGTGATCAATATTGACGGAGAACATACACGCAAGACAAATGTTTGCCGCTATTGAATCGGAGGTGTAAACTGAACAAGTGCAAACAGTGCAAGAGGAAGGAAAGCAAACACTTACGACTCCGCCGCCAGCCGAATGCACCAGCAGAGACTTTCCGCTAGAGATATGCGCCAGTTCAAAGAGTAAGATATGCGCCACAGCGTAGTTCATCGTAATTGCGGTGGCAAACGTGGGAGTCATACCACTGGGCAGTTTGAAGGTGTACTTCGTTGGCACGGAAACGTACTCCGCCCAAGCTCGACACTCCGGAAGGGCGACGACCACGTCGCCGACCTAGCACATTTCAGATCTCGCATTATCGCAGCGTGTCTATTACATCCAGCTGCAATCCTTACCGCAAAGTCGGCGACGCCTTCACCGATGGCCACCACTTCTCCAGCGCATTCCGTCCCTAGAATGAAGGGGCATTTGGGCGCAGCTTCGATGGCACCTTGACGCAGCATCAGGTCTTGGAAGTTGAGGCCGCTGCAAGGCATCGAACATAATTTAGCTGCTGCCGTTGATCATCGTTGGCATAAATGCCTGTTTTATGCTAGTTGCCGCTTGAGTAGGCTGCTTGTTTGCGATGGCCACGCGAATGCAATGTAATAATGTTCGTTTATCTGCAAGCTGCGCTTCGAAACACTCCGCTATTAAAGGGTCACATTTTATCTGCAATGTTATTCAAAGCGAATAGCCGGCGATCATTAAATTCACTGTCATTGCTAGGCAATTCACTTGCCTACCGATGTATGCGTAGTCAAAGCATTCAATTGGATTACAAAGTTTGTTTGATAATTCAGAGTTTACGTATAGGCAGATTGCAGAACGACTCAAATCTTGTTTACAACTTGAGCGATTGCAGGCATGTTCAATATTGTATTGCGATAAAAATATCAAGACGAATAGCTACAACTAGATCGAAACTGAAAAATTGAACTGCTGGTCCCTTGAAAAAATCACAAATTTACGAATAAAACCAGTGCAGGAATTTTCTTGGGCCAAGGCATTCGATTTTCGTCTTCTAATTTATTATTTTTAATGGAATTGAAGTAGTTTTATGACATGTTCGCAGTAGCGAGTATTGTAAATTCAGTGAAAGCCCGTTATAAGGAAACTTCCCTATAACGAATTCCTACCTTACCGTTTCATCTTCTTTCCTAAAAGTGCGTGTTCACTACTTTCTCGTGTGGCAATGATTTTTTTTTTAATTCGCTTCGGCCAGAACGAATGACTTATGTCGGAGACACTGGGAATTTCAAAGTTTGGCAACCGGGGAATTTACCCTTTATATATGTATTTAAAGTCGCTACTTCAGAAAGTTTCCTAAAGTTACTTCAAACTCCGTGAATAAATACGAATTGGACTAAGTTTCATGAGTCAACTTGGCTGAAAAAGTTTTCCTATAATGAGGGGACCAAAATGCAAAATTCAATAACGAGTATTTTTCGAGGAACTGGCACTTTCCCTAAAACGGGGTTTTCCCTATAACGAGCTTTTACTGTACTATTGTAAAACTGCAAGCTGCCAAATTCTTAGAAATATGATATTGAAATTGTATGAATCATGTAATGATTGTCATTTTTAGCGCAATCAAAAGTTGCAAGATATTGAATTAGCCATGCTTCTTATCTCCACCAGCATATGATGAACGCAAATCCACGTAATTTGAAATTTATCCGAAAACTGCCTCATTTTATGGACGCATTCTGACGCGTTTTATCATCTCTGTTCTTTGCAATAGTAAGCAGATGCGTTTCTTCTATTCCCACGTTTGAAATAATCTGCCATAAGCATTAGTGAAGTAAATATGCGCGCCGCAAACTGATACAAAGGATAAAACTCGGCTTTGCGTAAACCGCGTTCGGCGATTAAAATCGATGCGTGTAAGTCGGCCATTTTGGCATGTTGTTGTTTGCCGATCGCGCGAAACATGGAAAGAAGTTATTGAAGCGGAAACTGTTGAAAAATGCGGAGGTCAATCAAAGTTTATCGTGTTTTCGAATGCGACTGCATCGAAAACAAGAGCAAATTGAACGCAATTAACGATCCGCATAAGAACGTGCTTGCAATTCAATTATGCGTAACTGAATCAACGCGCTGTTTGTGATCGCAAGATGCAATTTGCTAGTGCAGGCTCGAGCGAAACTGCCACATTCGCCATACGGCTTGACCTCACGCGCGCGCGACGCAAAAAATCATATCAAGAATTTTAAAAATAACTAGCTCAGACAACTGCCTCATGCATTCGAACAATGAAGCGTTCCTTACTTATTCCCTAGAGTAGCAGTTCCCAATTTGTAGAGGTACATGTACCTAGAGGTTGTTCAGGAGAACAGAATTTAGATCAATTTCTGATAAAACACTTTGATTTAACATAAATTCGCTTTTTATCACATTACTGAATTGAGGTAACTCTAGGTAAGTACCCCTTTAGTTCAGAAATGGGAATACACATACTATGTTATTATGTTACTCTGAAGTGACCCAAATTCTTCGTTAAGTACCACAGGTTGGAAACTGCTATCCTAGCATGTTGTTGCTGAATAATAAACCTAATAATTGAACGTTTGTGCAAATTCGTGGTGCATTCTTTTCGTGTCTATTACAATGAATTCCCGATATCATGTATTTCAAGGACAACGGGAAAATACGTTACCTAGAGGTTGTACGGTATATTGACGTCATCCGACGCCCTTGCCTATGAGTTTTTGAAATGTAATTCAAACCAAAGTTTCGAAGCGAGAATTGAAGCGATTTCTTGTGCTGTTGCTATCGGCTGTATTTATCGCTTCTTCTTTCCTAAGAATGGATGTTATTGTTGATGGCGGGACACCAAAACGATGCGCACTTCAATTTGCTCACCACTGCATACAACGGCATGTCAACTTGAAATTTCAAAGCTAGGGGCTTGAAGTTTTACAATACTATTCTCAATACTCGTTACATCATAAAACAGTTCAACCCGCATGAAAAGATACGAATTAGAGGACATTCTTCGAATATAATTGACTAAAAAATACAGGTAACCCTCTGTTTGCACCAGTTCGTTTTACTACGATGCACAATTACGCCGGTTGGTGCCATTTCCCTGTTCGTCCTGGGAATGCCCGTCTTGAGACCAGAAAATATGAAAAATTTATTATTTTTACAAGACAATAAGAGTCAAACAAATGAGATTTTTTATACCGGTGTCTCCATGAACGCAACCCCCATGTTAAACGAGAGTTACCTGTACGTTAAGAGGAGGGGACCAATATGCATTCGTTTTCAGACGAATAAAGGCGATTTTTGCAAGGGACCAGCATTTTCTTACGCAGGGCCGGCTCAACACAGATTCATAGAACCTTCGCGTGCATTCCATACATGAAAAGATGCAATTTATGAACATGAGACCCCTCAAAGAGTTGCGCCGGCTCTGTTCATACGTTATATCGAGATTCTAGTGTAATTGTTGTTGTTGTCAATTCGTAGTGCATTCTTTTCGAATTCTATTCAGGCAATTAGTTGATTTTCCACGTTCCACCAACGCCAGTGCGCCGTCTGCCCTCGCAGCCGCATTTCCATCCACCATATGACAATGGTGCGTTCGCAGTCTTTGCTGCAACTGCGAACACACCCTCATTGCGCGTCTGGGACAGACGGCAGACGGATCGCAGCATTCTCCGGTCGCATGTGCTGCGGAGTGAGCGCGCATATCGGATGCATCGAGCGGTTTTTTCCATGTGTAATAAATATGTGCAAGCTCACAGCTTGCGTGCGCTGCACAAAGCCGCATGCTGGTTTGTATCTCAACAAGCAGTAGCTCTGCTTGCTGGTGCGACCCACACCAGCCGCCACACGACAGACAAAGATGCTATTAACTCATCAAGATGATTGAGCATAAGACGGCCATTGTTTCCATCGGTTCAATAGATTGCAGTAATTAGACTTTTGTCAACTAATTGTCGGCGCGATTGTGCAGTCTCTCGTCAATTGACGATGACTGAAATGCTCCGATCTCAGCCCTTAGGTTTGCTTAGACTGCGAGGCTGAAATGCCGAAGATAGGAAAATGGCAATCGCCACATTTTGCGCAAAGATTGCAATCGCGTCCTTCTCGCGTGTTATCAGCAATTCGTAGCAGCGGGCGCTGCGCATGTGTTCTAGATGACGCCGTATCAACTCGCACCGGGATGGCGCACGGCGCTGCAAGGAAAATGGCGTGCGATTGGAACTCACCATGCTTGGACTTTAATCAGCAGCTCGCCATCGCCGACGGTCGGTTCGGGCTTCTTGAGGATCTTGACGGCTTTTAGGCCGCCGAAGCTGTTGAGGACGACGGCGCGCATCTCCTTCGGCTCGGCCGTGACTTGCTGATTGGCATCGGTGCTCGTTGGGGCGGCGTCCCCGTTCTCGGTGACTTCGGCTTGCGGTTCGGCCTTGCTCTCAGCCGCTTCGGGCTGCTGCGGCGGCTGCTGCTGCTCTTCAGCGGGTGCAGCGTCGGCTTGCTGGTCCTTCGACATGGCGCTTGACGATGATACGGATTCGAGGTTTGAGCGAAATTTGGCGACTGAGATGGGCGATGGCGGAGGTTATAGCGATGCGCCGGCCGGCGTTTCCTAACTAGCAATGAATGCGGATGGATGCGACGCTCACCGAGTAACAGGTGCTTTGATTCAGAGAGCACTTTAGCACTGACGCCCAGATCGACGAGCAGACGATGTTCGAGCTGGTGTGGAGACGCCACAAGACGCGCCTGCGCACTGCATCGAGAAAGCGACACTAGAGGCGGCGACGGGTAGCAGATTTAAACTGCGATTCAAACTCCAAGCATGTTGCGAAATAATCATTTGCAAATTATTTGCTATTCTCGCCCGAATTCCAGGGAGTACACGTAACAATAGGCTAAATGAGCCATGCTACCACAACAAATACTCATTATTTACGCCTCATGGCGGCAATAAAAGATGCCATAAATAAAAGATTCGTTCGTTCAGGACACAAACGCGCCTATAAGGATTAATCAGTCCTCAACTAAATTTAGATTGAAGCGCAATTGTAAAACAACATGTTTATTACATGATTGGA
The DNA here is from genome assembly GCA_025447835.1 of Labidoglobus nevermanni. Lineage (NCBI taxonomy): Eukaryota > Metazoa > Arthropoda > Insecta > Coleoptera > Staphylinidae > Labidoglobus > Labidoglobus nevermanni. The sequence continues at coordinate 5,989 of JAOEHK010004963.1, forward strand.
ATTCGAAAAATGTGCCGTGATAGTAACTACGTGATACAATTACAGATGCGCTTTCAGATCGGAAAAATAGAAATGATTATGCGAATTATTAGTCAAGGTGCAATCCTTTCGCAATACAATTCATTCAAAGTTTGGAAATCAATTGGAAAGGCTACAATATATATTACACTATCAATTCATAATTAATTCATTTCATGATGAAATTGTTGAATTTTTGCTGGTTTAAAAATTCAAATTTTTCTTTTCCAATGAAAAATGGATTAATCATGTATGATTAATGATTAACGATATTTATTCAACTAGCAAATGCTTGAAATGACAAACGTTGAATGCTAACTTTGTTGTTTATGGCATATGAAGTGAGGAATTGCTGGAATCCAGTGCACGCATAAGTTTCGCATTTTAGCGAGAACTTGTGTAATATTAGATCGATTACTAGTGAGGTTATTGTAACGAAAGCTCAGACTATTTTTAGAATGAATCACAACATTTAGTAAACTTATATGTTGTTGCTCGCGTACATTTTACAGACTCTGGAATAAACATGATAATGAATCAATCTAGAAAGGAAACGCTCTGACTCAATTAGAAATGTACACCATTGACGACTCGCTGTTATCACTATAGCATTTATATATGTAAAATACTCGTTAGATGATGAATTGCGTAATAGTTCAGTCACAGAAACTTGACTAAAATTAGGGTATAAATAAAGCTAAACCTATATCTGCAAACGTAAAAATCTGAAGAACAATATACGTCTACAACTACTTTTCACGAACGATGTCCTAAACCTAGAGCGGAGAGTAAACAAAAAAAAAAGATTTTTAGTTACCGTTTGTTGCAAGCCACCGACATTAAATCGTGTTCTGCACTTCGCGTTCCTCTATTAAATCTTGCAGCTTACGATTCGCAAATCGTTTGGCGTCTGGCGTAGCTCCATCCGTTAGTGATCGTTTAACGCCATTGATTGCATTGTTTATAGTTTTAAGATCCTACAAATTGACACAAATTGTTGATTATCATTCAGAAAAAGTCGCTGTTGATCTATCTCAAATTCATAAATAAGGCTCGAATTGTATGCAAAATACCTTCAAATCATCTTCTTTCATATCACTCTTCACATGGCATCCTATAATTTGTCAGCCCTTATTATATATTGGGACATTTCGTTGTAGAAAATGTGTTTTGTGGCAATAAAGAGGTAAGACTGCCATTTTGTTTAATAACACGTAATAAAATTAAGGATTTGTAGAGGGCACTGAAAGGGCAGCCCTTCCAGTTTCCCTCTGTATTCCGCGCCAAACCAACTTAACTTTAAAACTTATATTCCCCCGATCAGATTTTGTTTCTTTAGATGTTTCAGTTGAATCAGAATGTATTTTAATGCCTAATTATCATATAATCCTGAGCGGAAGGGCCAAGAAGGACGATAGCCTTTCCGTACGCACAAATAAATAAATGTTTCTTCAATATTTCAGTGTATACAATTCTAGCCTAAGAAATGATCAAAGTGAAGAAAGCATAAACCAGGGACGGCCAACCCAAATGAGCTTGTGGGTCACTATGGAAATATATCATATATGACAGGGGTGGCCAAACTTTTATCCCTTAGGGCCTACTTATACTCTAATATACAATCTGCGGGCGACTGTGAAATTGGCCTAACAATTTTAGGATTTTTTTAAATTTGAAATAATATATAAAAAATAATAAACAATGCAATAATATTTGACCTTAAAAAATAATGCAATATATAAAGAAACCTACACAATTTTCAGCTCTAGGAATTTGATTGAATCGCGAATTTTGCCATTTCCTTACATTTATGGCTTCGCGGGCTACCTTGAGAGCCTTTGCGGTCGACGTCTTGGCCATCCCTGATATATTACTAGACTTGGAGTATTCTCCGCTTAGCCGTTAGCCGTTTGCATAAAGTCGTTGCGTAGCGGAGGATAATTTTCTAAGTAAAATTTGCACCAATTTTAAAATGTTACTGCCTTATTGACATACAAACACAGGGAATACCCATTTGACGGGACCCCGGGTATTCCCCATGCGTGTCTGCCAGCCCCATCTACGGGTACGAACCCTGCGCACCCGCCTCGCTACGCTACTGCATAGTGACCACATTTTCCTATAGATAAAACGAGACAAGTACGCAGAATACCCGTAGTTCCGGTGTCCGTTGCGCCATCTGCAAATACCTGCGGTATACCCTGGATATAAGATTTTTTGAAATCCCACGAGTTTTTAATGTACCCGCTGCATGAATCTCTGGTATTCCCCGTTCTTATTCGTTGCGCGGGTCTTGGGTTGGTCATCCCTGGCATGAACTATCACTTTCCCTTCGTTGGAATGCTTCAGCATTTCGTTTTTTATTCTAGGTCAGTGTTTCCCAAACTTTTTTACTCCGTAGACCCCAAACGCTTTGAAAAGTCCCTATGGCACCCCTGCCAATATAAAGAAGTTTCATTACTCTAAATGAAATCTAAATTATAGGTTCTGCGATAAGTAATGATGAAAGAAACACACCAATAATTAATTTTCATTCTTTTAAAATTGGAAGATGAACTGATAAAGATTGTTTCCAATTATTCCGTGAAGTACACAATTTGCTCGTTTAGACTGCTGAATATTTTATCTGTGAATCCCATGCGTATCGCATATTGTTTGCAATTTCTGATATTAATTTCTAATTTATAACGATTATTTTTAAATCTTGCACCAGTAACTTTTTAAGTCGCCCACCTTCAACAATAAAAATTCCCCCGATGGGAAACACTGCCTTAATGTCTTATTCGGATACGAGATGTGGCACGTTCCACCTATGAACTGTCATTGACTTTACTCTTACCTAGACCTATTCAGAGCTCATAGACGCTCAATTTCTTATTTTGTTGTCCCCTCTGAAAGTAAAAACCAACCCCTAGATAGGTCGAGATCGACCACTTTGGGAATCACTGTTGTAGGTAGTTGAGAAATGCGAGACTACTCAATGTGGCGCTTAGCTTTCGAAATAATCTCCAACGAGTACGCGAAAGTAATTTCGCAACAAAGTCCGAGCGCACGAACAATGAAGCGCAATAAAAGGCGAGTGGAAGGCGGAAGTAGGCGCTCGTCCGAGTTCTGCATGCCGCCTGGAAATGCGCATTCTACTTACGCGGGAATCGCTCCGATTGAAGTAATAGCTGTACGGACTGTTGAAATTCGTAGGGCTGTCTAATGGATTAACATAGACATTGCGCGTGACTTGGCTGCGTGGCGAGACGAGCGGCTTATTGGCAGGTAGCGGGCTCAGGGATGCGCCGTCTATGCTGGTCGCGCTGTGGTTCGAAAACTTGCCAATGTAGGACTTGAGCTTCAAAACGTAGGTGCCGTTGTAGAACGTGATGAGCGTGTCGCTCGGACACTTGGCGTCGATGTAGACCTTCCGGTATACCTCCCTTCTGGCCTGCGGCTGCGACCGGTAGCACTCCATGATTTTCGAGAACGTGATATCTGGCTTGGGAATCAGCTAGCGATGGCAATCAGATCAGACGGGCGCGTTAAACAGGTAGAAAGCGCGTCGATCGGCCGGATGCGTCGCATACCTTACAAATTGCGTACACGGAGCACATGATCAACTGGTCCAGGTGGCGATTCTGAATCAGCTTCGTCTCTCGAATGGCGTGCTCAATAACGGTCCAAATCTTCATGCGCAGCTCCATGTCATTGAGGAACAATTTCGTGCACAAATGGTCAAGTCGTACACCCGCCAGTTCGTAAAACTAATCAAAACCTAAATGCCGATCAATTTACTCGGCAATCATATATTTACCTTTCGAAACAATATCGAAAAGCTGCAAGCTTTCCTTCCTATGGGCGTCGGCGGTGAAGCGACCACTGGCGCTTGATTCCGTTTGGGGTTCAGAAGTGATTGGCCAGGACGAATATTCGAATACCTAGGAGACTGGAAAATGTCGGAGGAATTATTAGATGGAGCTGTCTCAGCATTGAACAGTGCTCGCCGAGTATTGGTAGATCCAGATGACAGGAACTTGATCGTTCCTGGGCGAGCGATTTCCTCAAATTTGGGAATTTCGTATTCGGCTCTCTTGATCTCCTCCCATAAAACGCTATCATTCTTCCACATTAATGATTCTAGGATACTTTCTTCGATCTGTGGTGAGACTTATGAATGAAAGCATTCGGAGAGACGAGAATAATACTTACAAAAATAAGATGTTTAATCATAGCTCTGGAGAAGTTATCATTGCACCGAACCACCAATTCAATAACGCGCACGAAATGCGGAGCAGGCACTTCGAGGCACTCCAAAATCCACGGAAACTTCTTATTGCGATTGAAAGCGAACATGATCAGTTCGGTAGCGCATGCAAAAATGCACTCTACAAAGATTTCGCGCTTCAAAAGCGGCGAGATATCTTTCTTCAGTTTCTTTTCATTGTTCAAAATCATCTCCAAGAGGTAATGGAATAATTTGGTGTTATTCACTTCCAAATTATTGCCGCCTCCAGTCGACAATTTCTTGTTCAAATTATTTGCGATATTCAGCACACTCTCAAGCACATCTTTCCCGCAATCCGCAATCATTTCCCTCAGTTCCAACGGCATCTCCTGTGGATAATTCTCCAGTAAAACGCGAATTTTACTGTGACTTTCCACAGCAGCGTCGTTTAAATCGCGAGGCCCTACATACTGACGGCCGGTCAAAGGCGTTGGAGGCAGTACATTTGATCGACGATTGATTGGTGTGTCTGTGATATTTTCGCCTATACGCCATGCAAAAGAAGTTCATCAATAGAGCGAGTTGGTTTGGAAGCTTGAAGAGATTCAATACGAACCATTTGAGCAAGAAATATTATTGAAAACTGATTGCCTGTATGCTTCGGCAAGGAAAATCTTTTCGTCAAAGTATCCTTCTTCCAAAATATATTGCTCGTAGAGTTTTCCAAGCGAGCTGTAATTGCTCTCCATATTGACCGCGGAAAACAAGTCGGTGAAGTGTTCCTTGTTGCCTTTCAACTCCCTTTCTTGCATCAACTTCTTCAGGTAGTTGTTAATTCTATGCTTTTGAAGATACGCAGCGTCAGCCAATTCCTGCTCCTCGACGAGATTCTCAATAATGGATGGCGGCACTTTTGGCATCTGATAGCCGGGCAAGTGCCAATTGTTGGGCAATCCAACGAATGTTGGATTGAGTATTTCGCGCAGGTTTGCCATAAACACATTTTTGAAAGAGATGTCGCAGCAGCAGCGCAAAATATGGGAACAATCAACTAATACTTCCGAGCACGAGTAATATTTGCCTTTCATGAGGATAAATAGTAACCAGGTGAATTCAAACACACGAATTGGCGTGCAAGTGGTTGCGCTATTTAAAGGTAAGAGTTTCAGTGACTAACTGATGTAATAGACTTTTAAATTGGTTGTAAATTTACCTGCGTCTTTGACGAATGGACTCGCTGTCTGGCGCTATAAACAATTTATTAAACAGCGTTACGTACTGCTTATAAGCAATCTGACAAACATGGAAATTCTGTTCCGCCGTTTTCACTTCTTCTAGGAAATCATTCGGAATCGAATTCATGATAATCCACTTCTTCATGTACTCGAAAAACAGTGTTAAACTGCAAGGAAATTTTACTGAACATCTTTGATCTTTGCAACGCATTTTGAAGCAATGTTGGCTAAATACCTTAAATCACAATAGCGTAATAGCGTCGTTACACTTAGAGCCTTTTTTCTCGGTTTCACACCCGCCGAATTTGCTACTGAAATATTTCTACAGCTTGTAAATAAAGAGCACGCCAACCAGTGCAGTTTCTGGCCCTTTAAATCAAGGGAAATTGATGTAAATCAACTTGTGATTATTTCGTATGCATGCTTACTTCCAATGTATAGTTTCTTGAAGTTTCCTGAAACTTTTCCCAGCTGTTCCTGATTGTATCGTCATCTAAGCTGAGTTCTTTCTGCAATTCTTCCATTTTCTTGTACAGCAACACTTCGGCACTCGATGTTTCCATATCGGAATCGTTCTCGCGATTGATTCCGATACTCATTGTGAATTCTGCAATGTTTTGTGGGACTTATTCAAGCATTGGGAACACTTTTAGGCAGAGACACAATACAAACTAACCTCACTTTGGGTGGGGCAACTTTGAAATTGAATTTCTTCAAGTCGATCTCAATTCGGATGAGCAAACATACGTGCAATTGTTGATTTCAATCGAGCAATTATGTGAACGCACATTAAACAATGCACAACAATAAAATGCAAATATTATTTGATAAATCGTCACCAGAGTCCCGCCAAATTCTGACAGCGCGCCTAATTCTGAGCGCGTCTATTTGACAGAAACATGTTTGACAATCATCACCTTGACACGCTTTTCAAAATAATGTTTAAATTTTCAAAACTTGATAAAACAATACGGAGACACATTCAACCTGAATTTGTGCAAATATAAGGTATAATATTTGAAGCATTTTGAGTTATAAACAATTGCTTTGAATCAATCGTCTACAACTTCGTAAGCCATTAATGGAATAAATTTATTAAAAAACTATAAATCAAACGCTTCATGCATTTCTTAAATGCGCTGTGAACACAATTAAGTTTAGGAAACAAGTTTAACGGCGGAAAAAGATTGTTCTCTTCTTAGGACTAGCCGCATTCTGAAAAAAAAACGCAGAATTTTCATTAGCTTAAGACTGCGCGTATTTATTTTCGCAACGCGTATTGATAGATAAAGCAGTAATGAAGGAAGAGTTTTTTAATCGTACAACATGCATGGTTGAAAACAATAAAAGTTGTAAAAATTACATATAAACAAGTAAATAGGATAGAAAAGAGAAAACGTCCATGATGATGAATTTTCGTTTTGCGGACTAATGAGATGTTAGAGAAATGATTGAAATGCTCGCTGCGACAATGGAAAAGATGCATAAAGTATTGCGCGTGAGTAACCAGAGTTTGTGCTCTAATAAATGACGTGAGCAATAATTATCTTGAGAGCAATATTCGCATTCACTATTGCGAACGCATACCACGGACCTCTCCGGCATTAGATAGCAGTGCTTCACGCACATCCGCCGAATTCTAAGATTAGTTCCATTGCGAAATAGCCAGGGATTAAGTACACCTACCTCGGATGTCACATCTTTCGAACGTGAAAATAATGAGCGTAGAGGATTCGGTGTTGTTTTCTTCGGCTCGTTTTGCAGAACTTCGCGGCTCGGACGATCATTGCCTTGCAATGAAAGTCGCGCTCCGTGTTTGCTTGGAGTCGGAGGACCAGGCCGTTTATATGATGTCGTTCCAATATCTTTCTTTTTCGGCTTTTCATGTGGCAGCAGATGCGTTTTCATGCTGTCATCCAAATCAATATTTCCCGACTAAAATGCGCCAAAGGCAATAAGTTTGTCCACGGATTACTGTTTTCATTAATAACTAGAGAGAGGATTTTAGGCAAAATGCCTTTTTGTTTTGATGCAAGGCAAATTAGAAATAATTGAAAATCTATATGTTTCTCGACAAATCAAAGCGATCTGGCTATGTTTTATTTTGCCTGATTGCCTATTTTGACTTTTAACGCCTATATCGTGGGTTATTCCCTATTTTGTCCTAAAACAGAATTTATTAGGACTTAACGTTTAATCCATATACACCTATCCTCCGATTTACAATAGGTTTTATAGAAAACCATATAAACCTAAATCGCAAAATTTTCTATGTAAATCCATACAAATCGAAAATCGATAAAATCGCTGCCTCATACAGAATCTCTCGCAGTTATTAATAATGCCGAAGCAACTCATAAGAATGAAAAAGTTGCAAAAATAATGGTGTCAAAGTTTATCCAAGTATTTCCGAAAAAGCAAAGTGTTTATCGAGCTGCTCAGAGGCCAAGCTGTTGAAGCCACGGCTCATACCGCAGGTGACTGGCCCATTTTTAAGTATTGTCCTACTACCTTGTGTTGCGTAGAACGTTTGTTTTCTTCTTACAAACTTTTGTTTTCCAATCCAAGAACAAATTTTACTAAAGA
>JAOEHK010004974.1:0-14036 GCA_025447835.1 Labidoglobus nevermanni
TTGGAACGCAATGGACCACATTTAGGACACTTCTAAGATGCATTTCTGATGGAACTACGGACAATTTTTGAAATCATGCAGCACATAAAACTTACAAAGTGAATAGTAATAGTATACAGTTTATGAAAATGCCGCCCTCAAAAATGTGCCGCCCGGGGCGGTCTGCACCCCCCCAACCCCCCCGGTACGCTACTGATGCTGGGCAATCGCAAGGGAATGTTGAAACAGCTTAAAGTAAAGAAATCTGACTCAATATTGATGATCAGGATAACTTGATGGCAATTTCAGCTCCTATTTGATATATTTTATTTATTGAAAGCATTGGCGAAATAAAAACATGAGTATAGATAGCTACGATAAATGGAAAAGAAAATGATTAAATTAGGAATTCTCCTAAGAAAAAATACATATTGATATGTTTTCTTAGTCTTTTCGTAGCAGTTTTATGGAATGAAGTTACTTTTAAGCAAGATAATCTCATCAATTCAATATTTTTTTACCATTCTGTATTTACTAAATCTCGTTTTGAAAATGATTATTGGGTGATTATTGTAATACAGAATTAAATTTTCTTTTGACACAAATTGTTACAATGTACTTTGTTCGTAGCCATCGGTTGCGGGCAAGCAGAATACATTTGTTCAACATTAAACCGATATAGCAGGCTAACGCGTTGAAAAGTGCTGAAAATGGAAGGGAAACAGGATGAACGCTAAAAGGCTGAAACTCCGGCCATGCAATGAGCTGGCGTGAGATGGCTCTGGAAAATGAGCGGCAGGCTGTGGAATTAAAATAAATTTCAGGGCGTCGCGTTCCGCTCGTAGATTAAGCTGCACGTGGCGCTCGCACTCTCCTTTTTTCTTTGCCACCCACTGCTATCTGCATCCGGGAAATGGAGCATTCGCTGCGTACAGGCGCAACACAAATGGCGAATCATTAAAAATGCGCGAGCAGCGCGAAATTATCACCATTCCAGAGCATAAAACAGATGAGTTTCATATGTAAATAATAGCCATGCACACGTGGCAGGTGACGTGAATTCTTTAATTAAGCCTACTCTTGTCGAATACAACGAAGAATGTTTTAAAATATCATAAACACTGGCTTATAAAATAATACTATCTGATATCGGTTAAGAACTGTGAAATAAATGATATTGTTTTCATTGTTTATAATCAGAAATAATAATTTTCCTAATACGTAGGGGACAAAGCCGGGGAATTCCAGTATCTCCTAGCTAGGTCACGGTAATTTCTCGTTCTAGCACAAAATCGCTGCAAAAACACAGCTAGGTGTTAGTTTCTTAGTTTTTAAAGTTTTAGTTTGCCGCGAGTCCACAAAATTTGAGAAACATTATTCTAGCATCATTAATTAAGCAAACAAACCATTAGCATAAAAGTTATTGCTGTAATTAATTGAAGGTACAGATATTGAATAATTCATAGCATTAAGCCACATCAGGTAGAATCAATTTCGATGCATTCGGACGAAATATGAGGAAAAGAGGGATTTTATCTAATGAGACTAATGGCATAATTAAATAATTAATATGGATCGATAAAGGACTATATTTTTGAATAAAAGAACCTTTTAAGTTGGCATTACCTTAATAAAAGAATTAGGTAAAAATGTAACAAATTAGAAATCAATCGATAAGAACAGATGTACTTGCAATGAAATAAACCGATCAAAGAGATCTGTAAACGGTAAATCCATCATTCAAGATATTGTGAAGTATTGCAAAGAATTATGCATTATTATAATAGGTCAATGGATGAATCCATTTTATCCCGATTCGGCTGCTAGGGTTGGTGTATACATTGAATTCATAAACAGTTGTATCAGTTCTTGGGTTATATGGCAATTTGAATAAATGAATGCAGACAATTCGGGTAACTCTTAAACCATCCTTCATTCTATGCCAAATTGTCAATCCTGAGTGCTGAAGGCGGTGGTAATATTTGCCAACAATATTAATGTTGCAATATTCATGTTAACATTGGTCGTTTCAACTCGTTCAATCGCTGTAGTTGTCGACAATGGGGTTTGTTTCAATTAGGCATATATCAGATTCTTTTTCATCACATGATTATCAATGAACCCTACTAGGTAGTTGGCTCTGGAGTCGCCACAGTATAAATAATAGGCAACCTCGATAGGCATCGCCTTGCAGCTGATTGTTAGGTTTCGTATAAATATGTGGTTCCCGAACTTTCTTGGCATACCGCCCCCCGGTCGGGACAAGTACGGGGAATACCCGTGGATCCACCGCCAGACTCTGGAATTCCCCGGACTTGTCCGTTGCGCCATTTGCAGATGTTTTATTCATGGACACCCCGACCTACCCTGGATGGCGAGTGGCAAGTAAAGTCAACGGATAAGCACGGGGAACCCCATGGCCATGCTGAGTTAGAGAGTCTATCACCACCCCCCTAAATTGATGCAGCGCCCACCACTTTGCGAATGACTGGTATAAATGAATGTGGAAGTTGATAGAGCACTTTAATTACCATTGCTGTTAATGGTCTAATAATAGATAAATTATCAGACGAAACATGTCAGAAGCTGATCAATGATTGATTATTAGATGTTTGGTAGCCTGGATATTCATGTAATCAAAATTATTTTAGGTTTTGCCAAAAATTGTAAAATCCAAAGGCTTTAGAATGTACTAGGTACTCTTATTTAAATAACTTTACATTAAAATTCTCAATTATTTTTCGAGAAATTTACTTAATTTGACTCCAATATCTCAGGAACAAATATTTTACAATTTCTTCCTGTTTGAGGAACAACAACGGACAAATGAAATATTATGTGCGAATGTACTGAGCTCTAATCCAGTAACATTGTCTGGAAAGGAATGCTGGTCATTATCCCGAATGGAGCGCACATGGAGAGGTCAATACTCAGGAGACATGTTGTAAAGTAGGGAAATGTCGCCTTATCTGACCTAGCCTAGTGCTGGCCGGCAGATACCACCGTAAAGGCACTTCGGTTGGCATTAGAAAGCTGCAGTTGCTCGAGCAAGTCAGGTGGCATGTACATTGTTTGCTGATAGTGTTAGCCAGGAAAATGGGGGACGTCTGAACGCAAGTAGAATGGAAAGGTGTTAGCTGAGTGTTACTAAACTGAGAGAGATAGGGAACAAGCTGCACAACAAATGAATAGAAAGTTTTGCCTTTTTCTGTTCATACCTATCACGTTGACAATGCTAACAAAAAACACCATCATCCTATATAACCGTCCAACAAAGCAAGGGCTAGAATGTGTTTCATAGGGATTCTAGTTCACTTAAGCCGGCTTGAAATTTAGACGAAATTTTACGTTATAATCCTTAAATTAATCGCAATAAGTTTAAGACGAATAATTCATGATTAGAGAAACGGTTATAATTACATATTCCTAGGTATCATTAGCTGTATTAATCGGTGTTACGGTAAATGTAGGATTACTATAGTTTTAAATGTTAAATTTCTTCTAAGCACATCTTCTTGATAACTTTGTTTAATAGAACTACATTCAACAGAAGTAAAAAGATGGGAATTTGTGAGGAATTTTAATGCTTTCGATTCAAGGATCGATGAGAGTCGTGGACAACGACTTGCCAAATGGATTAATTAAATTCCTAAAATAATATCTCAGGTTCTATTGTTCGCGTACTTCCGTTGTGATGCAGATACGACGACATTTCCAAAACATTTCAATTGTCGACTTGTGGACATTTTTCCGAAACAAAAGCGCATGCCATAAGCAAAAAGCTGAAAACTTATTCCAAGGAGAAAAGCCAAAATTGGTGAAGTTGATATCGCATAAGAAGCTATTATTTGCACAAAGTATAATTCACTGCTTTCTCTAATAGGAAAAGTAAATACAAAGAAGACGCAAACTTTGACTGGCCTCATTCAAATTCGCTTTCAAATACGGTCGCACTGACAATCCTCTCATTCTTTGTTCATTTGCTGATTCTCCAAGTGCTTAGCGCGGATTCCTCGAGTGTTGGTAAAAAATCAAACTAAAAGTTGTCATAAAAATATATATTATTATATAAACTTCTATCTGTAGAATCGCGAATTGACAATTGATAAGTAAAATATTAACTAAGAATTTCCTCTGTACTATGAGTTAATCTCCTCACATTTCATCTGCCAACGTTTGAAACCTAAAATATAGTTCAATTCGCGTATGCAAAGTTCCTCAAGTTACGTGTATTAATTATAGTTCGCCCTCATTGAGATTCAAAGCGAAAATTATTAGACATGGCAGAGCTATTCATCTATATATAATTTATCATTTAATTACACGCAATCACGCTGCCTGTAATATTTATCGCAGCATGAATGCTCGCAAGTTACCCATTTGATTAATTTAACGTTATCAAACGGGCCTAACATGGAAATAAGTTCTCATCTTCGTCTCCACATGATATCCGCTCAAATCAGACGTTTCCATGATGAAATTCATTCGCGTTTCGCATTAAGGGTAATCGCCTTGTCTCGGCAGTAACCGGCATCTTTGTAGGGTCTTGTCCTTTCGCGTATCGTAGTTTACACGTCCGCCATCTTTGATTCCATCGATGCCTAATCTTGATAACGAGGACAACAGCCGAAGAAAATAAATCGTTGCTCTCTGTGCATAGTCAATTAGCTTTGCTAGAGGATTATTATTGAGGGTGAACTTAGACTAGATTTTGAGTCTAAACCGTTGTTTATCATTTATTATTTTATTATATTTGTGCATATAGACACATTCTACAATAGATACATTTTTGCAAATTTCTGCAGGAGGTCGCTATCAACGGAGCCATAGAAAGGAAGCGGAGGTTGTTTTTAATCAGGCAATAATATGTAAAAATCAAAGTAATTTTCGACGATTTCAGGACTCACTTCTTTTACAGCGCATGATATAAAATTCCAGCCGCTGTCAACTGCGTTTGGCTCAGGATGTTTTGTGCATGCATCAATTAGTTTGTCGAAATCGTGATTATGGACAATTTTGTATTGAACGCTTTTAAGGTAATCAATATTGTAACTCCCATCTTCGTTAAGGAATCCACCACGAACGTTTATACAACCAATATAATCCTTAAAGTCTTGGTCCTCGACTACTTCTCCCTTTCCCGCTTTGTCAAGGACATCTTTAGAGACAGGATATTCCTTTATGCATGCTGTTTTTACTTTCTTTAGTTGGGAAGCCAGTTCTTCATTGTGCTATAAACATTTAGTTAGAATTAGTTATTAACATGGAAATAATAGACTTCGAATTAAAATCGAGAACAAAGTAATATCAGCCATCTACTAATTTCGATTGCTTGTTCTAATTAGAATTTCGGATATATTGGTTACATTTTGTTATCATGGATATGTGAGTGATTCCATTCTTCTAGATTAATCATTAAAAAATTACGACAAATGATAGAATCTAAATAATAAATATGATTGTGAATAATATATTTCTCTAATAGAAAGTAATGAAGGAAGGATATTTAACAACAAATGTGGAATCTTGTGATATAGAAAAAATTAAACAATTATGTTGATATGCATATGAACAAAGGATGCAAGTCTTCTTAAGAAGTATTAGTTTGGTATCCATCGGAAAGAAAATATAGAGGTCGCCCAAATGTCTTGGTAACAAATTTTTCAGTAGCTGGGGACTGAAGTAACAGATGAATGTAAATTTAAGGATTCGAGAGCGCTTTATGCCACCAACGGAAATATATTTCTTAAATTCAATAAATTTTCAATATTTTACGTTTATATTATAACTGCATTTCTAATTGCGACAAGGTTATGATCTCTTACCCAATGGGAATAAATTGCTGGCAAAAAAGCGGCCAAAATTACAAAGACGAATGCGTACTTCATTTTGCTCTTATTGTTCAAGAACTATGCACTACTTGCTCGCAAGCGCTTTATATACAACACAGCCCTACAGCTAATAATAGTATTTCAAATGAATGTCTCAAATTTGCTTATTACAATTATAAAGTTTGAAAAATTATCCATTTGCATGTTTGAAAATCAATTGCTATCATTATGCTTGCAGTTAGCTGTCTATTGTGCCTATCTAGGTTTCTAAATTGACGCAATTGACGTATGCAATAAGCAAAAAGCCGAAAACTTATTCCAAGGAGAAAAGCCAGAAGTTGATATCGCACAAGAAGCTATTATTTGCACAAAGTATAATTCACTGCTTTCTCTAATACGAAAAATAAATACAAAGAAGGCGCAAACTGGCCTCATTCAAATTCGCTTTCAAATACGGTCGCACTAACAATCCTCTCATTCTTTGTTCATTTGCTGATTCTCCAAGTGCTTAGCGCGGATTTCTCGAGTGTATCTCTAGAATCGCGAATTGACAATTGCTAAGTAAAATATTAAGTAGGAATTTCCTCTGTACTACGAGTTAATCTCCTCACATTTCATCTGCCAACGTTTGAAGCCTAAAATATAGTTCAATTCGCGTATGCAAAGTTCCTCAAGTTACGTGTGTTAATTAATAGTTCGCCCTCATCGAGATTCAAAGCGAAAATTATTAGATATGGCAGAGCTATTCATCTATATATAATTTATCATTTAATTACACGCAATCACGCTGCCTGTAATATTTATCGCAGCATGAATGCTCACAAGTTACCCATTTGATTAATTTAACGTTATCAAACAGGCGTAACATGGAAATAAGTTCTCATCTTCGTCTCCACATGATATCTGCTCAAATCGGACGTTTCCATGGTGAAATTCATTCACGTTGTCTCGGCAGTAACCGGCATCTTTGTAGGGTCTTGTCCTTTCGCGTCTCGCAGTTAACACGTCCGCCATCTTTGATTCCATCGATGCCTAATCTTGATAACGAGGGCAGCAGCCGAAGCAAATAAATTGTTGCTGTGTGTGCATAGCCATTTAGGCTTGCTAGAGGATTAGTATTGAGGGTGAACTTAGACTAACAGAGATTTTGAGTCTAAACCGTTGTTTATCATTTATTATTTTATTATATTTCAGCATATAAACACATTCTACAATAGCTACATTTTTCCAATTTCTACAGGAGGTCGCTATCAACGGAGATATACAAAGAGAGGAAGCGGAGGTTGTTTACTAAATAATTTTCGTAGGATTTTGAGACTAGTCATCAGACAATAATACGTAAAAATGAAAGTAGTTGTCGATGATTTCAGGAGTTACTTTTTGTATAGCGCATGTTATAAAATTCCAGCAGCTGCCAACTGCGTTATATGGCTCAGGATGTTTTGTGCATGCATCAATTAGTTTGTCGAAATCATGATTATGGACAACTTTATATTGAACGTCTTTAAGGACATCAATGTTGTAACTCCCATCATTGTTAACGAATCCACCACGAACATTCGTACAAGCATAATAGTCCTTAAAGTCTTGGTTCTTGGGTAATTCTCTATTTTCCACTTTGTCAAGGGAATCTTTAGAGACAGGATATTCCTTTATGCATGCTGTTTTTACTTCCTTTAGTTTGGAAGCCAGTTCTTCATTGTGCTATAAACATTTGGTTAGAATTAGTTGTTAACATGGAAATAATAGACTTCAAATTAAAATCGAGAACAAAGTAATATCAGCCAGCTACTAATTTCGATTGCTTCTTCTAATTAGAATTTCGGATATATTGGTTGCATTTTGTTATCATGGATATGTGAGTTATTCCATTGTTCTAGATTAATCATTAAAAAATTATGACAAATGATGGAATCTTAGTAATAAGTATGGTAACAAATGGTAGCAAATGGTAACAAATTTTTCAGTAGCTGGGGACTGAAGTAACAGATGAATGGAAATTTAAGGATTCGAGAGCGTTTTATGCCACAAACGGAAATATATTATTTAGATTCAATAAATTTTCAATATTTTACGTTTATATTATAACTGCATTTCTAATTGCGACAAGGTTATGATCTCTTACCCAATGGGAATAAATTGCTGGCAAAAAAGCGGCCAAAATTACAAAGACGAATGCGTACTTCATTTTGCTCTTATTGTTCAAGAACTATGCACTACTTGCTCGCAAGCGCTTTATATACAACACAGCCCTACAGCTAATAATAGTATTTCAAATGAATGTCTCAAATTTGCTTATTACAATTATAAAGTTTGAAAAATTATCCATTTGCATGTTTGAAATTCAATTGCTATCATTATGCTTGTAATTAGCTGTCTATTGTGCCTATCTAGGTTTCTAAATTGACGCACATATCGATTAGTAGACAACAAACTTATAACTATGAAAATAATTAGGCCTATGAGCTACCAATTTCTTAAAATACGCAATATTTGATGTGAAATTCGAGAGCGGCATTCTTTGACGTGAATTCCTGCCATGCGTTGACTTTGAAGGCGCCTAATTAGAAGCCAAACCTTATCACGCACCGCAGGCACCCGTAATCGATGTGCGATAACTGCTAATACGAACATCCTGGTAGCTCCCTGCACCTGATGCACTCGTCTTTGAGGTTTTCTGCGCATTGCTGAAATAGGCAGACATCATTTGGCTGTACCTTGGGAAGAAGGGTAAATCAAAATCGAGTACTACTGATAATAGATGCCATGAAGGTGTTACGCTCATGCGCATAAGAACATCTGTCAACACCAAGATTTCCGTTGGTGGCTAGTGAAAGCACTTTCATTGTGTCTGGAGCACAAGAGCACACTCGTCTGGGCTTTCACATTCCGATACCTCTACGCATGCATATTGCATTTTGCTTTATTCTCGTGGTCGCTTTAGCTGCATTTCCGGGTTGCACGTGCTGGTGCTGCTTGCGTACGTAGTGGCCTAATGTAACTCTTCAATTCGTTCCGCTCCTGGTACAGTTCCTCAAGGACGCGCAACAGAATTGCTTGTTATCCTAATGATTTTTTCATTTCAAACGAAGGCAGAATAATCACATTGGATCGCAATAGATAACAAATAAATTTGATATACATGACGAATTGATATATTGCACCGAATATCGTTGATGTAATCCCAGCCATAGGCATAGCTTATAAAACATTAAAAGTATTGTCACAATTATATATACAGTGAAACCCCGATATAACCAATTTCAGGGGACCGACGTGGAAAATTCGCTAAATCACATATAGATCATACACATATAGGTAGATACAATACATTTATGTTAAACCATGATGTATTACACCTATTTGCAATTTCTTCTTCCCATCTCATAACATTATGGCGACTTCCTTGCACTGTTTCCTGTTACCAGTTAGTCTCTCCCAGTTATCTATTCCCGCTGCAGGGCCCACGAGGGCAGACGCAATTCAGGATCATGACGCAAATATGGAGAATCTGTTTAAACGGTTAAGGGAATACAATTGTAAACTGAATGTATCCAAGGCCAATATCGGGCAAAGTAAAGTAAAGTTCTTCGGGCATATTTTAAGTAGCATAGGGGTACAGCCAGATAAATCAAACGTAAAGGCCATAGCCAAATTTCCTACACCGCAGAACGCGCAAGATCTACGACGCAGTATAAGCATGGTAACCTACCTGCATAAATTTGTTAGCAATCTCAGTGGAGAATTCTACCACCTACGACAGCTCATCAAACAGGATGAACCCTGGTCATGGACTTCCCGAGAGGCGGAGGAGTTCGAGCGAATAAAGAAATTGGTGAGCTCAATAGAGTGTCTCCACTTCTACGATCGCAACAAAGCCGTGAGCATCGAGTGCGACGCGAGTAGCAAGGGCCTGGGTGCAGTCCTAATACAAGACAAAGGGGTAGTGGCATTTGCATCAAGGACTCTCACCCAGGCAGAAACTAACTACGCGCAAATCGAGAAAGAAATGTTGGCAATTCTGTTCGCTTGCACCCGCTTTGATCAGCTTATCGTAGGTAACGAGGTCACGATAAAGACGGATCATAAACCAATCGTTGCCATCTTCAAGAAAAATTGAGTAGAAGCCCCAAAGAGACTACAGCGAATGCTGCTCCAGCTCCAAAGATACAACCTAAGAATTGAATTCATTGCCGGCAAGAACAACACAGTGGCGGACGCGTTGTCACGAGCTCCTTTGCCATGTAAAAAACCACAATCCTTCGTGTACGCCCTCCACCGGGAAGAGGAGAGTCTCTCACATAATATTGGTATCAAGGAGAAACGAATGGAGGAGGTCAGGGCAGAAACAGCTAAGGATCCAGGACTACAAGAAGTGTTGCGATGTATAAAAAACGGGTGGGATAACAAAAATAAGAATATGACGTACTTCGCACTGCAGGACCACCTGGCAGCGGAAGATGGCCTCATCTACTTCCAGGAACGATTGTTTATACCAGAGACATTGCGTAGTAAAATACTAAGGAAGTTACACTTAGCGCACCAGGGCGTGGAGAATACGCTCAAGTTCGCGAGACAACGGGTATTCTGGCCAAACATGACACAGGATATTACAAGATTCGTCAGCACATGCCCAACCTGTCAGAAACACCAACCGAACCAGATGAAGCCACCAATGAAAAGCCACCATACTGCGACATACCCGTTGGAGTATGTTTCCATGGATGTCCTCTTCTTCAACCACGAAGGGAGTCAAGCCAAATATCTAATCACGGTGGATCACTTCTCCGACTTTATAGAGGTAGACAAACTGAGAGATCTCAGCCCACAGGAAGTAATATCAGCCTGTAAACGCAACTTCAGCCGGTACGGTATGCCCAAGAAAGTATGCACAGATAACGGAACAAACTTCGTCAACAGTTCGTTTGCGCGCTTTAGTTCAGTATGGGAATTTGAGCACGTTAGTAGCTCACCGCACCACCCGCAGGGGAATGGGAAAGCGGAAGCAGCAGTCAAGGTCATAAAAATACTGCTTCTTAAGTCCAAGGAAGACGGCATGGTTTAAACCTACGCAACACGCCGAACAAAATTAATCTGGCCCCCACCCAGAGACTCTTCCAAAGGTGGACGAGATGTAGCATCCCTGCGTCAAGGACGTCCAAGTCTTTAAAGACCCTAAAAGACGTCTCCAACCAAATCGCTAGCCATCGGGAATATACAAAGAAATACTACGATAGAACCACAAAGCCACTAGAATCCCTCACAGTAGGACAAGATATGAGAGTGCAACTGAAACCAAACGACACGTGGAACCGAGGCCGTGTATCCAGAACGTTCGGGGACGACTCTTGTTTGGTACAGGTCAACGACAAGCCGTACAGGCGCAGCAGAGTACATATCCGACCCGCCCCCGAAAGTCTAACGCCGGACCAAGAGGACAAGGAAGAAGGGATACAATGTCAGGAGCATCCCTCGGATGCGAATGTGACAGCCGCAATAGGGCCTCTCATACCAGGTCTAGAGGAGGCAACAACTCGGTCTACTACGGAGATCCCGGAACCAGCACGGCGACCCCAGCGCTCTACAAGGCGACCCACCTACATGGAAGATTATGTAGCCTAAGGACTGTATGATGAAAACAGAGGAGATATTATATGCATTCCAAAGTACACTCGGGCATGCCGGGCCGCATACCCACAACAGCGGCGACACCCATGGGACGATCGAAAGAAGGAGAAGGTCGAAGATGAGCATTCATGCGAACCGGATTCGACTTGGTTGAGAATTGTCCTTGTAGTTATCTGAATTGTATTCGGGACTAAGTTCCTTAGGAATCGCCCAAAATAAAACAGTCTACAAAACAATCTAATAGGACTTTAAGAAATTCAATTTCACAGTAATACGTAAAAATCGAAGTAGTCGATAGCGAGTTCACGAGTAGTTTTTGGTAGAATGCATGTTAAAAAATTCCAGGAGCTGCCAACGGCGTCATTTGGTTCAGGATGTTGTGTACAGTCATCAACCAATTTGTCAAATTTGTGAGTATGAATTACTTTCCAATGATCCATTTTAAACGTATCAATGTTGTAACTCCCATCTTTGTTAACGTGTTCACTAAGAACTAGCAAACAACCATAATAGTTCTTAAAATATTCGTCCTCGGGCAATTTTCCCTCTCTCAGTTTGTCCTTAACATCTTCAGAGATAGGATATTCCTTGATGCATTCTATTTTCATTGGCTTTAGTTTGCGAGCCATTTCAACATTGTGCTATAAACATTTTAGTAGCGTTAATCATTTGAAGCAAAATAACAGAGTATTAATATTAGACCGCCATTCATTTCAATTATTTGTTCAATTTAGAATTTCGGATATATAGGTAATATTTTATTATCGCGGATATGTTAGTTATTCCAAAATTTGTTTTCGCAATCAAACGCCAATTACTGCAGGGATTATTTCTTAAGTCATGTGATTCCAGCATTTCTTGATTTCTCATTATAAAACTATAAATTGCTACAGTAGAATTTAGTGATCGGTGAATATTTAATTACAACCAATGTGGAATATCCTGTAATATACAATATAACTCAATCATGTTTATACGATTATATGCAAATATTATTAGATTGGTATCCACCGGAAAAAAAATATAGAGGCCGTCCAAATGTCTTGGTAACAAATTATTCAGTAACTGGGGACTGAAGTAACAGATGAATGGATATTTAAGGATTCGAGAGCGTTTTATGCCACAAACGGAAATATATATTTTAAATTCAATAAATTTTCAATATTTTACGTTTATATTATAACTGCATTTCTAATTGCGACAAGGTTATGATCTCTTACCCAACGGGAATAAATTGCTGGCAAAAGAGCAGCCAAAATTACAAAGCCGAATGCGTACTTCATATTGCTCTTATTGTTCAAGTACTATGCACTACTTGGTCGCAAGCGCTTTATATACAACACAGCCCTACACCTAATAATAGTATTTCAAATGAATGTCTCAAATTTGCTTATTACAATTATAAAATTTGAAAAATTATCTATTTGCATGTTTGAACTTCAATTGCTATCATTATTCTTGCAATTAGCTGTCTATTGTGCTATCTAGGTTTCTAAATTGAAGCACATATAGATTAGTAGATAACAAACTTATAACTATGAAAATAATTAGTCCTATGAGGTACCAATTTCTTAAAATACGCAATATTTGATGTGAAATTCGAGAGCGGAATTCTTTGACGTGAATTCCTGCCATGTCTTGCCTTTGAAGGCACCTAATTAGAAGCCAAACCTTATCACGCACCACGGTCACACGTAATCGATGTGCGATAACTGCTAATACGAACATCCTGGTAGCTCCCTGCACCTGATGCACTCGTCTTTGAGGTTTTCTGCGCATTGCTGAAATAGGCAGACATCATTTGGCTGTACCTTGGGAAGAAGGGTAAATCAAAATCGAGTACTACTGATAATAGATGCCATGAAGGTGTTACGCTCATGCGCATAAGAACATCTGTCAACACCAAGATTTCCGTTGGTGGCTAGTGAAAGCACTTTCATTGTGTCTGGAGCACAAGAGCACACTCGTCTGGGCTTTCACATTCTGATACCTCTACGCATGCATATTGCATTTTGCTTTATTCTCAAGGTCGCTTTAGCTCATGGTTTCCCAAACTGTGGGGCGCGCCCCCCAAGAGGGGCGTGAACGATATTCAAGAGGGCGTGAGTACTTTCAAATTTCATCTATGGACCTCTGCGAAATAAGCTTTTCAGTTTGGTTCTAATAATATAATAATATAATAACCATCACAATAATCCGCTTCACAACCCCTCCAATGAGACCCTCTACAGAAAGTGCAAGCTTCTTCCCATCTTGGACAGGCTGGGCGAGCTGCAGGCTAAGTTCTTTGCGAAAGCATTGAACCATCAGCATGCAGCCCCCCTATGTATCCCGCGCCATACCACGAACGTCCGTTTCAAAAACCCCCGGTCCCCCTGTTCAGGCCAGCTACGTTATGAGAAGGAACATGTTATTCCCTATTTTTATTTTTAGTTCGTCAGAAGAATTTTTATTTTCTACTAGTTGAGTACCCAGCGTTGCTTGGGTTTGCTACTATTTGCCCATCTACCCATCCTTCTGTTCTACCCGTCCACCTGTTAGCAATCGGTTTGCAGTGTCGTGCCCCGCTGTCTTAGCCTACTTGATATGGCATGGAGA
>JAOEHK010004985.1:0-14027 GCA_025447835.1 Labidoglobus nevermanni
GTCGCGGAATTCTAGAATAACTCTTAGTGTGTCGCAGAATTCTAGGATGACTTTTAGTGTGCCTTGGCTCCGAAAAGTTTGCGGAGCACTGGTCTAAGCAACAAAATTCGTCTCTATAAATGTGCTATTAAACCGATATAGACATTTGGTATTCACTTGTGTGGTTGGCTGCGCGAAACCGTCTTATACTAAGCTCATTCAAAGAATACAATCAAACATCCTCCGCATGATCCTCAATCACTCACCAAAGAAATTAAAAGGCTAGGATAACGAATTAATTGAGGAAATCAGTCGCATACCCAACCTGGAGTAGATTAAAGAGGCAATAGCCCTCCGATTTTCAAAAATCCTCAAACTTATTTCGCCCATTGTATTTAGTTTGTCCAACAACATTGGTTGTTCCTCTATTCATGAGCATTCGTTCAGACTATCACAGTTATTTCAAGAACCATTTTCCTTTTTCTCGTACCCTCAATTATCCCACGTGGTTCTGAATGCCCCCCTGTTTTTGGACGTTTAATCTATTCCCTGACTCATCTCATTTTCGCGTTGGAAAACTAAAAGTTTGACAGTCCACATTGTCTGACTCATTGGAAAAATCAGAAAAAATGTGCGATTCTCCAATGCGCCAGAATCAGTGGCGTAGCTACGGGGAAGCAAGTGGAAGCAATGCGCCAGGGCCCCCGCTTCAGAGGGGCCCCGTTTGCACTGACGAAAGCAAATTCCGATCCGCAATTTATCACTCAAAGGCAGGCCATCATAAAACATTGGCACTGCAAAAATTAATAGGGGCCCATAGTTAGAATTCGCTTCCAGGCCCCAAAAATGAAGTTACGCCACTGGCCAGAATCAATCACCGGGTTGTTTTTTCATTTCCTCCTTGTCGCACCATTAAATTCGGGGAAACATTGTCGCGAAAGCGACATTGAAACTATCATTGTTTATAAATTTTCATGAGTTCTGGTTCTTTTATAGCCAGCATTCTCCTCCTGCGACAATTGAAAACGTGGCGCGTTCCCAATTAGGCAATTCGTTAAAGGACATTTTCCGGTAGCCGGCGATGCGCTTGTGAAGCAATACCACGATTGGAATTGCCAAGTGTTGCCGGCAACTTTTATAAATTAAACATTAGGCCGTAGCAATGCATAATGCAGCATTCTCTTCCTTCACGCACATTTACCGGATTAAAAGGCGGACGCATTACGTAATGGCGTCGGTGGGGCTCTTATCTATCAAAATGATAAGTAATTTCATGCCATGCTCTCAGTGGCCTGTGCTTCTGCTCCCAAACGTGCTTGTATCCAACGATATTTCCACGTCTCATACATTTTCAGCGCCATTTCAACACCAAGCTCAACTTTAGTTTTCAAACTAAACTTTTCACATTTTTGGTAAAAAGATGTGCATTGAAGGAGTCAAGGAGAACACAATATGGATCGAAAACAAAGTTTTAGATGTACCTCGCAATACGAATAGTTTGAGCTGTGACTTGAGGCTATACCTAAAAGGGCCTTCAAAGAATTGGAACCCAAAGTGTCAGTGGTAGAGGAGATTTGGAAAATCCATGGGTTTGGAGGTGGATGATACAGATCTGAAAGAACTTGTCGAGGAACAGTCTAAGGAGTGGTTCAAAGAAGAATTAGTTTTGAAGATGAGTCAGAGATGGAGAAGGGTATCTCTACAAGAGATATAAAGGAGATCTTGGGAATGTGGGTAAAAAGAACTCATTTTCACAATATTCTGAAAGAGAGGAAGAAACAAACCTCCTTGGAGAGTTTGTGGGAGGCTGGTGTCGAGGTACTAGTGTATTTTGCTGGATTAGTTCCTTGATGCAAGTGAATATTCTGAATATGATGAAAAAGTTGTAAAATTAATGCTGGCGCGTAAACCTCTTATGAGTTAGAATTCTCGTTGGTGAAAACAACGTTTAACAATATTTTCTCTCAGCCTTCTCCTGCAAACTTGTAAGCATTAAGTAATTCGCAAGTTTACGATGCTCTGGCGATGGCAATGCATAATAAATCGCAATGTTGGCTTTTCCACTTCGCGCCCTCGCCGCCAGCTTTTTCTGCGCTCGCATTAGCAAAGCGTGGCGCACGTGGTTGCAGCCCCAAGTCGCCAGCAGGCGCAACTGATAGCCAATAGACTGCATTAGCTGTACTAGGAAGGGAAAGATTCAGGAACAATGCAGACGCCACGTGCACAAAGGGCTGCTTCCGGAGAGCGCCGTCCGACAGCGTGGCGAAGAAGGAGCACGTTTGCCCGGGCACCAGGGAGAACGGGAAATGGACTAATACGTCAGGGGAAATTGTGATGATATTCCGCACAGCTCGCATTTATTTCGCTTCCTTCACGCCTTTCATCTATTCCTCGATGTCAGACGCAGTTCGCCTGACATTTCTTCGGACTGCTTCCCATCGAACTTATTTACAAATGCCCAACAGGAGGTCCACAATCCGGAAGTAATGAACGAATTACTAACAACTACCAATTTTGAAAAATTGGAAACATCTTGTGGTTCCAAAGTTATAGCGAAAGAACAAAGATTTTCAATGGGAAATCAAGTAAATGCGATTGAAAAAATATGCAACAATCAATATTCGATTCAGTGCCGGCTCTAAGGTTTTAGCTCCCTGTTACAGAACAATAATTAACGGCCCTCGAATGAGTAATAGGCCACAATTAAAATGGGGAATAGCAGAGGTCCTGCAGCCGGCCCTGACTGGGTCTCTCTACTAGTTGCTTTATCTTCCTTCTCTTTGTGTTTCGAAGATATGCTTATGATTAATTGAAATTGCAACATAATAGTCTGGAAATTTAGAGTCGTGGAATAATTGCAGTTTCATTAGAACGCAATCAATCATCTTGGCCAGCAATGGCGGAATAAATGAGAGTCGTAATCGCGTTACTCTCAAGTCATCTTCATTATCCCATCACGCGGCCAATTACAGTTCCACCGACTCTCGTCCTCTGCACCTGACTGAGCCATTGTTATCACTGCGCCATTGTCCGCAATCGCTGCTGCTCAAGAGCAGGTGCAGGTGCTGCCTCAATGTCCGCATCCGGTCCGAATCGAAATTTCGTTCGCCCGCGCTTCCGATCCGCATAATTTCGTGTCTGCTAATCTGGGCACCAGGACAAAGGATGGGATCCGCAAGGCTGGCAGCCATCGGAGCGTCCAGCAGCCAGACGTCGCCATTTATCACATAGTTTCCACTTTATGCTGGCTGCCACACATTGTCCTGGATTGCCAACCCTTTGCCATACATCTTCGTCCCTTCATCTTAATTCATCTTGCTGCTATCGCATTCGCGGAACAAATATTAAATACCTTACTATTTTAATCATCAACTTAACTGCTCAAATTTATTCAGAAAAACTTATTGAAGCCCTAACCAAGCGGGATGGGTGGCACCCTGTTTCTCCCAAAGGCAATTATCGAATAATAACATTAAGACATTAGGGTAGATATTGAATATTTATGCTATTCTACAATAATAAGCGGAGAAAAATCAAACTAAAAATGAACTTATCGAATAGTAATTGCCACTCCAAAAACTAACAGAAAAAGTTGTTGATAATTGTGTTCGAGAACGCCTGTTTGCACAAATTTGACAGTTTTCTATAACGAAACTAAACTACTAAACGTATAATTCCACATGCGAACTTCCCTGGCATTCGCAGGACTTTTGGATGGACGTGACCACTAAGCAATGTCATGTAACCTGACTAATGGAGACAACGCTTGATAAAACTGTCTGATTTCTCTGGTCGCTGGGAAGCAGCGAAAGTCGAGGTCACGTCGCGAACTTGTATGTTGGCAATGCAGAGATCTGCCAACTATTCCCTTGTAATTCGCAAATATTTGCTCAACGACTGACCGCAACTTTTCGCCTATGCGGCCGATCAATCGCTGACCGCTACAACCACCATCTTCCCTTGCAAATGCGCCACCACCCGGAAACGATAACAAACACCAAGTTCACATACAATTGAGTTCGACCTCATTCGGGGTTATTCGGCCATTGCCAAAGTTTACAAAGCAAGCAACAAAGTGTTGTTAACCGATATATTTAGGATGATAATGGACAGGGAAGGAATTTGACCAGCAAAAAGTCACCCCGAAGAGAATGGATCAGTAGGCAACTAGGTCAGCCCAGTGACCTAGTTACTAAATCATCTCCATTTCGCGCCTTGTTTGATAATTGGTTAATTTGATATCTGAATCTATTCCAACAACACCTTTCTGACTATTATAGTGCCCTGTGGATGGGGAAGTGGGTCAAACATTACGATCGCAACCAACTGATTTCCTCCAGCTGAGCCAACTCTGTTCGCAATGCATTTAAGTAGCAGCATCATTAATTCTCAACATCTGTCAACGACTGCTGCTTGCCCTAATGCACACTAATCCCACTGTAAACAATTTGCCCAATAATTTATCACGGAAAATGAGATGACGTTGCTTTCGATTCGATTAGTTTGACTAATTGAAGTTGTCATTTCAACTAGAGAATATTTATGCCTGCCCATTGAATTCTGTCGGTCGCAAAACAACATTATTTCCACGTCAAAAACGATGACATTTTAGGGTTGGTTTTTCAGCAAACAAATTGCGGAAATGTGGCCAAATTTGACGTTAGGTTAATTGAAATCATGATGGGAATCGAAGACGCGCTCAAGGGGCTTCAAGATGGGTTCTAGAAGAAGCTTAAAATGCAGCCGCAGAGCAGCGGAGAACAAATCCGGATCCTAATCTTTAGTTCCGCTCCATTTCGCCCTTAAATCATCGACTCTTTGCTTTTCAGTCTAGTTTCTTGCGCGCCCATAAACCAATCGCATTGTGCAACTGCGAAAGCCCTTTCGAGTGCGCAATATATTGCGCTGCTTATAAACGGCGCGCGCAAGGGCGATTTGCGGCTGGCAGGGATGTCGCAGTGCAGATCGGCGACCATCGAAGGCTGAAATTGGCCGCAGGTGGATGGCAATGCAGGGCTGCCTGCGTGTACTTTGATTACACTGCATCAGCGACGTTGCATTTAACTTTACACCCTTCGCCGCCACCACCCTCGGACCACCAGCATCTAAATGGATTATTTACGCTTTGCTAATGGTCTTACTTCAATGCCGGCTTGTGTACCAAGTGTTCCCAAAATTGGCATGTTTATGAGTTCTCTTTAGAATGGGTGATTTTTTAATTGGAAACTTGTAACATGATGCAAAGTGTGCGCTCAGAGGGGTATTTGTGTGAAGGGCAAGGGGGGAACACTAGAGGCTTTCGTCCAGTCGCTGGACCTGGAGAACTAGCGTCGGATTACACGGGAATTGCATTTGTGCCCAAAGTAGATAAGTGATCCTAATCCATATATGGGCAAATATATCAGGTTCGCACTCCGACCGCAATTACGGCACTCGCTGGCGTCTGTTCCAGCTGTCAAATGGCTCGCAATGCATCATACCACACGTCTTGAATCCTAATCGTCTAATCATATCTTATCTTGAATTATTGCGTGGCTCCAGCTTCTATCAAATGCAACAATCAGTTGGGCAGCGATGAAATTCTATTTAACACGTAGACTGTTGACTGGGTGATGCGGTCTTATGAGGTTTTTTTTTGGTCGTCACCCAATAACGGATGACGGGGCAGTCAACGTGTTAAAGATTGTTGGGGGGTAGCAATTGACTTGGCAATGACACCGGTTGGGAGAACGTGGCGAGCAGTGCGCGAACTTAATCCGCGATATGATTTATTGCCGCGTTCGCATTGTCCTTAAGTGCATCCCTTACGCATGCATCCCGAACCACTTTATCCCGACATGGCATTTTTTATTCGGCGCGCTTCATGCGAATCATAAATCAGCGCGCTGGCGGGCGCGAGGGCGGGAGCGGCGGCACCGTACGCGAAAAAGCCATCGGTGGCGATTTATTAAAGGGATGCGCGAACATTTAAATATTCATGCCGGCACATCCAGACGGGCTGCATTCGCGCACGCATCCATCAGCCGCATTCGCACGTCCCAGCTGATGATGCCCGTGAGACAGCGATTTTTTATGCCGCAACGGCGTCCTGGTGCTGCATAATTAATTCGCCCGCCGCCGGAAATTCGTGTTTTTATCGCCACTTACTTACGACGCCAAGGAGCGCGACACCTGGCGCCAAATCCGCCTCGTGAATTAAGTCATCATTTCCGTAAT
The DNA here is from genome assembly GCA_025447835.1 of Labidoglobus nevermanni. NCBI lineage: Eukaryota > Metazoa > Arthropoda > Insecta > Coleoptera > Staphylinidae > Labidoglobus > Labidoglobus nevermanni. The sequence continues at coordinate 6,196 of JAOEHK010004985.1, forward strand.
TAAATTGGGAGCAAATATTTCCTGCTCTTTTTAGTTGCCCTAGGTTCAAGAGGTGACTTACCTTAACATTTACACCCCTAAGCAGCACAACAAGACTGTCACCTCGCCAGGGTCACAAGTTTCATCCCGATTCGAAGACAAGCTAACGATCTCATCAGCCTGATTCGCCCCCAACTTAGGACACTCATAGATGGGCCCAGTGCTGTATGCTGAAGCTGCAGGGAAAACGAGGAGTCAACCGACCATGTTCTAATGGCCGCATCAGAAACAGAGAGAGAGCCTAACTATGAGACAACTGGCAAGAAGTGTATGGGCCTTTCAAGCAGGCTGCACAAAGGGTCCATTGGTCTAGACAGGGTAACAAGGGTTTAGGAAGACGAGCCAAAGATCTCAACTTCCTGAGTCGTCCACAACTTAAGACCCTCACAGGGCTGTAAACAGGTCACTGTCACCTGAACAAGCATCCCTGCATGATCGATCTCGCACCCAGGGCTCTATGCCGAGGCTACAGGGGAAACAACGAGTTAACAGACCATGTTTTAGGAATCTATCCGGCTATAGCCCGCATTTGAAACACAGAGAGTCTAACTAGGCAACTGATCTCCTAAAGTTCCGGATTTTCGTCGTTCTAACATCTAGCAAGGGGTGTAGGCGCTCTCCAAGGAGGCTGCACAAAGAACCCATTGGTCTGGACAGTTTACCATGGGTTTAGTGGAAGTCGAGTCAAAGATCTCAACTTCCTGAGTCGTCCACATCTTAAGACCCTCACAGGGCTGTTAACAGGTCACTGTCACCTGAGCAAGCATTTCTGCAGGATCCATCTCGCACCTAAGGCTCTATGCCGAGGCTACAGGGGAAACGAGGAGTCAACCGACCATGTTCTAGGAATCTGTCCAGCTATAGCCTGCATTTGAAACACAGATAATCTAACTAGGCAACTGATCTCCTAAAGTTCTGGATTTTCCTCGCCCCAACATCTAGCAAGAGGTGTAGGAGCTCTCCAAGGAGGCTGCACAAAGGACCCATAGGTCTGGACAGGGTAACAAGGGTCTAGTGGAAGACGAGCTAAAGATCTCAACTGCCTGAGTCGTCCACAACTTAACACCCTCACAGGGCTGTAAACAGGTCACTATCACCTGAACAAGCATCCCTGCAGGATCGATCTCGCACCCAGAGCTCTATGCCGAGGCTACAGGGGAAGCAACGAGTTAACAGACCATGTTTTAGGAATCTATCCGGCTATAGCCCGCATTTGAAACACAGAGAGTCTAACTAGGCAACTGATCTCCTAAAGTTCCGGATTTTCGTCGTTCTAACATCTAGCAAGGGGTGTAGGCGCTCTCCAAGGAGGCTGCACAAAGAACCCACTGGTCTGGACAGTTTACCAAGGGTTTAGTGGAAGTCGAGTCAAAGATCTCAACTGCCTGAGTCGTCCACAACTTAAGACCCTCACAGGGCTGTAAACAGGTCACTGTCACCTGAACAAGTATCTCTGCAGGATCGATCTCGCACCCAGAGCTCTATGCAGTGGCTACAGGGGAAGCGAGGAGTCAACCGACCATGTTCTAGGAATCTATCCGGCTATAGCCCGCATTAGAAACAGAGAGTCTAACTATGCAACTGATCTCCCAAAGTTCTAGATTTTCCTCGCCCTAACATATAGCAAGAGGTGTAGGAGCCTTTCAAGGAGGCTGCATAAAGGACCCATATGTCTGGACAGTTTACCAAGGGTCTAGTTGAAGTCGAGCCAAAGATCTCAACTTCCTGAGTCGTCCACAACTTAAAACCCTCACAGGGCTGTAAACAGGTCACTGTCATCTGAACAAGCATCTCTGCAGGATCGATCTCGCACCCAGAGCTCTATGCCGAGGCTACATGGAAAACGAGGAATCAACCGACCATGTTCTAGGAATCTATCCGGCTACATCCCGCATTAGCAATACAGAGAGTCTAACTAGGCAACTGATCTCCTAAAGTTCTGCATTTTCCTCACCCTAACGTCCAGCAAGAGGCGTAGGAGCCTTTCAAGGAGGCTGCACAAAGGGCCCATTGGTCTGGCCTAAGTACAGCGGGCCCTCTAATTGAGAAACCCACACTCGAAAAAGTGTCCGCATCGTCCTGCTTAGAGGTGATTGTTCTGTGGCAGTGACCTGTAAATGGTTCTACATGGTTTCCACATTTCTCTTGTTGCGCTGCTTACCAGGGTTATTGTTAAGATAGGTTTTAAGGGACGCAGGACATATGCCCACTTGTAAGTGGTTAGTTGCATAACTTCTCGAACCTGCCTTAGCTAAGACATGACACTAACTATGGGGCAACTGATCTCCTACTCTATGAGCAAAATTGAGTAACAATGTAAGGGCCTCGTACTCTATAAAAAAGAAAGTGAGTCGAGTTTGATTTTTTGCTTTCGCGTTGCTTCATGAAAGATTGCAATCTTGAATGCTTTTCTTCGCTTCGTCACTATGATTGGATAGCAGCGAATAAAGTCTTGTTTTCCAAGAGCTGCAAACAACTTTCGCCAAGTTCCGCCAACGCACGCGTGCCTGGAATTGCTGAAATTAGTTTGAGAGTTATCGCCAGGCAGCGCAATCGATTTGCATGATATAATTCGAAGTAGATGAGTAATGACCAACTCAGCAATTGCTCATCTGCACTTTGTTGCGGATGCAGATGCACCGACAGGACGAATCGATTAACGTGGTTTACAGCCTAGCAGGACGATAGTTGAAATGGATTTCGCCAGTTAAGGGTTCTTCGTGCGCCCTCCTCCTATTGCAACTAACGAATTAATTCATTTACGTCGTGAGCGCCAACAGTTCGTTCCAGAAATAGCATTTCCAATCGGTTTTCATCCTTAAGGAATTCAATTCTACATATTTCCACATAAATTGTTTGTTGTTTTCTTTCAATTACAAGCAAGGACATTTTCAAAAGTGCGCTCTGGGGCAACAAAAATTGCATAACTTTGTTGTGAACTTTTCCATGTGCACAAAGCATGCATTTTCCGCATTGTTTTCGCATACAATGATGAATTTCCTCATTAATTTGTAATGTGTGCATTTATGCCAGTGTTTCTCAAACTTTATTGTGGAATTTTGAAAATTGCCTCCAATTTCTTGATTCGTTGTCGTAGACTTTGGGAATCACTGACTTATAGCAACAAAAATGGAGTCAACTTAGCATCCATTTCTGAAGGACTTTTTGAACACCTAGTTCTTAGTCAAGGACAATGGAAAGTCAAGATGAATGCAATGATAATCAAGCAATTAATTACGTTGGGGAGACAATGAGTTTGGCGTTCTCTGAGAAAGCAAATAAGCTCACATTAGCACCCATTGTCCTTTTGCTAGGTCAGGTGAGAGTGTCAGGAGTGCACGAGAGCAATGGGCAATAAAATGCTTTAAGCGTGGAAGACGTCTGCGATTGTTGACATTGTCAATCGGTTGACGCATTGGTAAACGACTTTAGTGGATTCGAACATTTTCAAAATCAACATTCTCCCTTCCGGCATGGCAAGGCAGGAAGTGTTGTGCGCTGATTTTCCTCGTTTCGCGCTGACGTGAGGCCAGAAAGTGCTCACAATGCGCAAATCCGATTAGAATTTTCATTGCTTCCACATTCACGTCGTACCCTGATTTACGGCGGTCCTTGAAACACGACTTGCGAATGTTTACAATCGACTAACACAAACTAAGGCGGCATTTGCAATGATTGCAAAATTAAAATTGCTATTTACACCCACCTCGAAATCGCCCAAGGCCGAATCTCTAGAGATAGCAGCTGGAAAATGTGATTGCTCTTTCGATTTTGACATCTCAGGATCACCCCCTGGCTAAACGATCAATAACAACGGCGGCAAATATTCCGCATTCGCTCCTTTCGCCCCTTTATTATCTGCTTACGGCCGGTCGGCTTTTTTAGCGAACGAGGAACGCATCAATCTTACAAATCCCTTTATTTTATTGTTTTGCACATTCATCGCATTCCGATTGACATCTGTACACCAGCGAGCCCCGAAACGACCCTGTAATTACCATTGTAGACTGTCTTTTATCTCGACATCACGCTTTCGCTGTTTACCTCCTTTACTTTCCCCTTATTTCCTGTGTTTATAGGTCTTGAATGTGCACAAATTTGTCTTCTTGTCGCTTCCCAGCTTGATCCCATTTTATAACGCTTTCAGCGCCACCACCGATACATTTCCCAAGGAAGCATTTCCAATGAATGTGTGCACAATGTACAACAAGTTTGCGAAGCGAAACTAGTGATAAGGCCCTAAGCAATTTGAGATATGAGGCCATTTACAAGTCGAGATCGATGTGTGGCTGAAGAGAAGTCAAATAACTTGAACAATTCCTCACATGCTTTTTAAACTTAAAGGCAAGATGTAACATCTCCTCCTTTATTTCCAACGCTTGGCCTCACACCCTCGTTAAGAAAGTAGGCTCCTAAGTTATCTCTGACAATTTTCGAATCATCGGGCAAGGACAATGTAAAGATGGTTGAAAGCGGAAAAGTGAAGAAGAACTTCTTTATATGCACATATATCATGTATCAGAAGCTACCCGAATAAGGGAGAGGGTTGTGCATATTATACGCAGTGATGCTACATTTTACTGCCTTTGCCGCATTTCCCGCTTCATTCGGAAGCCGGGAGCTGGCCTACATCCTTTGTGCGCGCACTCTGCAAAATGTTTGCATGTTTTCTTGGGGCGGCAACCACCCCGTTTAACGAGCAACGATAAAATATGCGTCCGCATAACATTTCACTTCGTTTTCAATTAGTATTACATTTTTACGTCTTAGCGCAGCAAGCGAATCGGATTGATGAGCCTGTTTCGGTTCGCCCCCCATTCATGTCTGGCGAATTGGGGCGAATCTGCGAGCGCAGGACGGGGACGAAGACAAAGCTGCATTTAAATCAATCTCGCCGCTCGGCAGCAAACCGTAAAATCACGATTCATCCTCGATCGATTTGAAATTCAAAATGTTTCATTCGCCTTAAGAGCTTTCCTCGGGGTGGAATCGCAACATGGCGCCGAAAGGGTGCTGATGCGCATTGAATGCATCGGCAAAACAGGCACTAAATTACGCTCGCCGAAGGGATAAATAACGCATTCTCAAGTTTTCCCGACCAACTTGTTCTTGTTTTATCTGCGAACGACTACCCCTTGATCAAATACATGAGCAAAAAGTGCGAATCCTTGATTCGTCTTCTACTATTCATAGATTTTCTTCTCCAACAAGTGCATCTGCACGGGGTGGGGTGGGGGATGGGGAAATGTTCAATTATCGGCATGAAAATTGCTCGCCCTGGAGGAAATTGATAGCGGCAATCCTTGGCAGCGCGCAAAAAGGATTCGAGGAGCTGCACGCATTGAATTCGAACTTGTTCTCGCTTCCGGTTGTCATTGACAGCTAATTGGAAGAGTAGTCAGCGCCATGCGCGGCAGAAGCGAGCAAACTCCCCCAGGACTTAGTTAAACAAGTGTTTATTGCAATCATCCAGCCGAGTTTGGAAAAAAAGCCGTGAAAAACCCTCAGCTCAGCATCAGGAGCTGACATTCTCGATAATGAAAACATCATTGTCCTGGGAGTTTCTGCAATCTCCTCGGTTTCCCGCACTTAATTGCTGTCATTCGACTGGTGGCGCCACCACAGGACGCTGCTTCCCATGCGTAATTACGCAAAGTGGTGCGGCGGCTAACTGCTCGGGCCGCACGCAGGTGGCGCTTGCCCTCGGCGCGGATGCGTACGCTGGCGGGTGGGGGGTGCAGCCGCCCCCGCTATAAAAGGGCGGCCGGCGGCGGATGCAGCGTGCAGTCGCGCGCTCGCCACCCAGCCATCCGCATTCGCGCCGGACCCTCTGCCGCCGCCGGCCGATGCGGCGACGGCGTGCGCATGCTCCCCACGCCGCCCCCGGCCGCCCGCCGCTCCCCGGCTGCTTGGGGCACGTGACGTCATACGCGCTGCGGACCAGAGCGCGAGCGGGCCGTGCACCAGTCCGACATCTAGTGCGCCACGGTTGAGATATGAACATACTAGGTAAGGCCCAAGCGGGCACTGTTCGGCCCCGCCGGCTGCCGCCCCTTTGCCGGATGCTGCGCGACTGGACGTTTGCATTATCCATTAACTCGATGTGATTCTGTTCTGCCTGTGACTGCCGCTCTGCGCACTTTCTCGCTCTCTGCCTCTTTCACCCTTCTTGTCGCTGACAACTGTGCTCACGCTAATTCAATTCGCTCAGCAATTGTGTGCCCGTATTGCAAGAGTAATGAGTTTGACGCTGATGGGTGTAAGGGTGTTTTTGTACGCAATTTTATACCAACCTGCAGTTTGCTTACAATTTTACTGCATGCTTTCACTTTCAACCCTCTTACAATAGCTATAGAATTTTTAAATAGAATTGCGTCAAATCACGAAAACTGGCGGCGATTCGAAACGTGCAATATTTTAACGTCTGTTTGGGGAATTTATAACCCCGATGGGAACGAAGTAACCCAGATGGATGATAAGCTAATACGAGTTGAGCAAGTTTGCGGTCGAAATTCGCTAGTTTCAGTTGCAACTACGGCGGAAAGTGCTTGATTTGCGAAAAGCCGACATATTACATCGGGGTAACTCGCATCCAATGAGTCCGAGCAAATAGAATACTAGAGGACAATTAATTCGGGGACAAAAAAGAGAGTTGGCCATATTAATCTACGATCCGAGCAGTAATCCTACATTTTAACGCCATTTTACGCGCTTTCTGTTGACCATTTAAAGCAGTGTTTCCCAAACTACTGTTAGTTTTCACATCCCCTGCAAGATAAACTCGACCCCAGGAGTCGATATCGACCACGTTGGGAACCACTGATTTAAACAGTGTGGAAATTGGGATTAAAAGTACCTTTTCAAGCGTGTTGGGACAAAATCACACGTTTTCATATTCTTTGCATTAAAACTAAGGAGAGAACATTTCTTTCTGTGAAATGTGATGTGATAAAGATATGAACAGGAGCAATAAAGCCAGAAGTTGAGAACACGGCTTGAAATATAGGTCAAAGATATGGGTTGTTCGAATTTTTTGAATGCAACCGGAAGTTGACTTGATTTTAAGTGATTTGATTGGGAATTGTGTGATTTTGTGTTTTAATGTTTGTTGCATACTAAAATCGCGATCTAAAATGTTTATTGCACTCTGACCCTTTAATCTAGAATCCAAGTGACTCTTGCAGAATTTCCTGAAGGAAATTCAGTAGCTCCCTTGGAGGAAAATAAGGGAAAAGACACTTCTTTCTCTGAAATGTGATGCAATAGTGATAAAAATATGTAACAAACATGAACCTAGTTAATATGAAAAGCAGCAACAAAGTAAGAAGTCAAGAACACGGGTTGAAATATAGGTCAAAGATATAAGTTGTTCGAATTTTTCGAACGCAACCGGAAGTTGACTCGATTTTGAGTGATTTGATTGGTGATTGTTTGATCTTGTGTTTTAATGTTTGTTGCATACTGTTTATCAAAATTATCTGTTTATCTACATTTTGTGTCCCAAAGATATACGACATATCAAAGATATTAGTGTTGTTGGCTTTTTTTATTAGATGGGGAGTCTACGGGCACCTTTCGTCCCGAGTACCGCGACCTAAAAGACTTATAGCAGAGGTCGGCAACGTTTTTTGTGAAAAGGGCGCCATAGTATATTAAAAATTCTTGGCGGGCGCCAAATATTCCATACATACACACAAACGAACACACGACAGACAGATTCATTTTAAGCGAATTTTGCGCTCCAACTAAATGAAATTACGTCTCAAATGTTAGCGAAATTTTCAAATCGTCAA
>JAOEHK010004996.1:0-14023 GCA_025447835.1 Labidoglobus nevermanni
AAACTTATTTGGAAAACCGTGTAAAAGCGAAAACGTGTAAAACAAGTACCGTGTAAATCGGGGGATAGGTGTACTTCATTTTATTTAGTAAAATTTACAGAATACAAAGTTAGTTATAATGCAAACGTCATATACCCGGAGTACCGGGTTCAATCCCAGTCAAAACAGGGATTTTTAAATTCCATAAAGTGAAGCTTAAAGGTACACTGAATGCATTAAAGGTTTCACTTATAAATTGATTTGGAAATAAATTGTGAAAATCTCACTTCTTGCAATTTGGTACATAAATAACAATTAATAATAACAAGAACCAGGATACGTCTTTGTAATTCTAGCTTTAAGTGATATTTTCACTTTATTGATTGGATTTTTCAAGGATTTTGAAATGCGTTGAACAATAAATTCGTTCACTTCACTCCGGATCGGCAATAATTGCCCAAGTGCATGTAGAGTGTGAAATCCGAGAAAGATGCCGCAAGACAACTGTGCAGAGTAATGGAATTTATTGAATCGTGTACTTGCTACATGGGCTTCAACTAAACTCTAGTTCCGGGCGCCGACAGAATTCCTTTGCTTGAATCTAAACAATGAAATGATGAATTTGCAACGCCAAATTCGTCGGGTGCAATATTATTAGGATTTCTGTTTGTCCTACGGACATGCACATTCACCACCGTTTCAAATATGTTTGGAAAGCATTAGAAGATGCTGCATATTATACAGGTTCTACTCAAAAGAGAAATATTGTAATAATGCTTTATTTGAGCACCACAACAATGTGAAAACTTTTAAATAAATGCGGCTTTTCTGTATCTATTACTATTATACATAGCACAGCTTTTCAGACCTCTAGGCCCATGACTTCAATTGTTTTAATAATTTCTTCGTGTCTTTTAATTGTTGCTTCCTACTTATTTCTTCTTTCCAGTCTCTCCTACAAATTTGAGGTGAGCTCTTGAGCCGAGAGCGATAATGTTTCCGTCTTCTATTAGTTCATTATCACGTTCCCTTTTGCCCTTTTTGGCTTCATGCATTTTACTTTCTCTGGACATTGTTTTACTCTTATATAAGTTAGATCTCTTTTCCCTTCTGCTTCTTGCTCTGTTTCAGGAAACAAATATCCGGAAGATCGGGATCTAATCGAATCCATGGGCCATGGGATAATTTCTTTCCTGTTCAGAAACTGGTTTTTCGTTGTTATTTCGTCACATTTGCCGCTTTATTGGTATAACAACAATTCTCATGAACTGTGAAAAGGAACATCCCAAAAGAAGACCTCCCAAATTGCATTTCTTAGAACGAAGATTTGAATGGTGAAAGGTTTACTAACATTCCTACTGTTGCATTGTTGTGCAAAAATGAATTCAAAGCATAATTGCCTGAGGCAATCAACAAACGACATAAATCGGCGATTCTCTGATCTGCATTTGGAAGGAACGAGAACAACACTGAATGCAAATTAACTTGTCAATGAAACTGGCACGTTACAATCAATTGCGGAATTGAGACATTGTAATTGATCTTGTTTGCTTATAGCAGACTTATATGCGATTGCTATGCTTGCTTGTACTTAGTTACCTATTAATAGCTGCTTTCATTGAGTAATAATTAATTAAACTGTTGTTTGCATGCCGACAATTTATGAAAAGCGCATAATATATTATGAAACTTTTAGTATTAGTGGACATTAGTGGACATTAGTGGATTAATGGACATAATAGTATTCTGCAAATCGTTTGCCGCAAATTGCGTCATATGTTGCCACCGATTGTGCAATAGTTTGCCCCCGATTGTGCAATAGTTTGCCCCCGATTGTGCAATCGTTTGCAGCCGATTGTGCAATACATGGCTGATTACGCAGCACTTTCCGGATTGTGCAATACTCTCCATTTTTCGAACATTTCCGTGAAATATCACAGAAGTTACGAATCTAATATTTCGGAGCATTCTTACTTGAATATATAAATACTCTATCCCCAGATTGCGAAATTTAAAAATCTGTGAAGTTTAGTTTTGCAAACAACACACTCCAAAGAAATTGTAGATGGAATAAGGTACTAATGTTAATTTTGAAAATGGGTACATCAAGCAAGTTGTCCGTGTTGTTTTATTGCGTTTTCTGTTCAGGTTCAGCATTGAGAGTAAAGAAATTGGGCATTGTACATGGGCTACGAAGCATCGTATCAAATAATTTTGGGCATTAAATGACTTGAGCGATAAGGTGAACACGCGTAATTAAGGCCATTAAAATGATATATTTTTATTTGCGATCCACAAGCCACGAAGATTCACTGGTTGCAAGCATTGTAGCTGAAGAGATCCACGTCGGAGTGCAGAGTGTATCCATGTACCTTAAATAATTCTTTACACGCTCGTCTTGCAGCACTTATCTCTGGATTGCATCGAAATTAATGGAACGGCAATTAAAGCGCGACGTCTTCGTATTAATTTATTTCCAAATTAAATAAGATTGAACACGTTACAGTGCAATTTCCAATTTACTATAATTTGCGATTGGTATCAGGCGATATTAGCGCAAATTGTATTACACCCGATTTAAAATATCGGCCAATTTACGAATGCTTAAAATGTAATTAGTTTCGTCCGCATCAAGACAAGCGTGGCTCAAGTCTTTTATCTTTGCTTTAGCGCACTCGAATACAAATTGTGTTTAGATATTTCAGCGCAGAGATAATCCGAATGCTCGCATTCATCATGACGATTAATGAACTTTATCGCTTGTTTATGCTGCACAGAGGTAACATGACACCTTTAAAATCACCTCCACACCTTCTGGAATGTGGCATTTGTTTGCAGATATTTTCGATGTTTGCCGAATGATAGCCATAAGCGATGCAACCGTTTCAAACTGATTGCATACCACAAACTCCCTTGAATTCATCCTGCTTATACGACCTCTTAGCTTTGGAAAGGAATTTTGGAGATTGAAGCATTAGTATTGGATGGGGAGTCATAGAAGGACGACGTACGGCAACCACATCTGCAATTTCAGATGCCTCTCAGTAGCCAAAGATGTCGCTCTGCCAGGGATTGAACCTGAGACACTAGACACGTCGGCCATCCTAGCGCCAACAACGTCACCACTCGGCTACTGAGCGGTTAGGTGCAGCTTTAATAAATCAGAACCTTAGCGTTGACTATCGAGCGGCCAGTAGAGAGAGTAAGATGATATGAAGACAGAAGAAATGATAATCTTTACGTTGTCTGTTAATGTGCAAACAAACGTATTTTCAATTTGAAAGCCTTCATAAATTTATAATCTGAAACAATAGAAGTGAATTGGAAAAAATTTCGTATCGCACGCATTGTAGAGTTTCTTTGGTGATAAACAATATATATATACTGATAAACTTATAACCGCCTTAAGACTCACTTTCCCACCAACAAGCAAAGTTTATCTCAAATCTGAACGTTCCAATGCTTCCTTACATCGGAGTTGGTATTGTACTAGGAAACACGTTCTGACAAACAAATGGCAAATAAGGCCTTCGGTAATATCAGGTTTCAATTATCACGGAGAATTTTTGAAAATGGATTGGAACCAGACACTCTCACATTTATTTCATCGTTTCTACACTAACGTTGATGATGAAGGTGAGGATGATCTGGCTCTGATGCTGCTAAATCCCAAGCAAACATCTGGAATACTTAAGATCTTATGCTGATTGACGATGAACACGAATATTCTGGTTTCTCTCTTTTAATTCACCTAAAGATAATCACCTTGATACACTCTTTAAAGTAACTAGAGTTGACAAAATTTGGTCTGTAACTCAATTGAGTTCATCGCATTTCTAAATAATATTTGTTTCTTTCTAATTGCTGGCTAGGTTGTTATTATTTTCCATATTGGTTTTTGCAATTCATAGAAATCGTGCTACATTTGGCTATTGATTGCAAGTCATTGTTCGCTTTTCATTCTCTGGGCCAATGATTGTATTGGAATATCTGATATTGAATATTGCTTGAACTTGCTTTATGTAGGCAGTAATAAATATCGCCCAATTCTTGACCCGGACTTACCCATGATTCTTTCTACAGGCCACTTGTTATTTTGCTAAATATTTCATATAATACAATCTTATTCTACACTGGCCCATATTCAGCCACATTCGAGTGAATACCTTTCATAGGTTTTCATAGATTCATCTCTTAATTCTGTCCTGCAGAAAATGACAAATGAAACTGTTCACAACATTCCCTCATTTCCTTCAGGAATTAGCAGGAATTTAGAGATGGATTTTATATGATCAGATGCGTAATTAAATGCCCTTCAGGATGCACTTTGAAGCATTCCAATACACCCAATAGTTCCTGATAAAAACTGGAAAAACTGCGAGGACGTCATCGCCAAATCGCGATCACGTCAGTGGCGAGTTGCTATTACGTCATCGGCGAGTTGCGATCACGTCATCCTGCTCAGATGTTAGGCGTTTGGGAATGGAGAAAGTCATGAATGCTGTTTTCGTTTTGTGGACATTTCCGTTCGTAAATCTTGAGTGCCGAAATGGAATGGTTATGTTAACTTCCCGCGAAGTATGACAGCATTATCAGCACATTGATTATGAGTTTTAATTCATTTTGTACCATCATGCTATGTAGCTTTTCGCTATAAATACAAATAATCTGTCTACCTGTCTCATTAGCCAGCATTCGAATGCGGGTATATGAAAGAGTCAAATGACTGGAGAAAGTGCAACAACAACCATTTCAATGGGAATGAAGAAATGTGCACATTTATCGCATTATTACACGAAATTCAATAGAGTGCAGCAATTGACCCACAAACCGCGAAATACGTTTGCAGTGCTGTAATACCAGGAGTCGTAGGAAATCTGATTGCTAATAATTATACAAGAATTTCCCATTAGCACCAAAAATGTGCAAAACTAAAATTATTTTAGCACGCGTCAGCTAATCGACGGAATCATTGTGACGCAGTGCGCCGTATTTATACGGCGATAATATGAAATACGTGTAAATAAAAGACGATAAAACGAAACGACGGGTGATTGCGATGGCAATGTGAGTAGATTTCTATGTGCCTTTGAATATTATGCCTCTGCTCATTTATTCGCAATGCATAGAGGAAGGAAAAAGCCATGCAAAGTGCCACTTCCGGCCATCAACTCGCTTTGCACGTTTCATATCCTATCGATTGATTTTATCCATTTGCAATGCTTCGCGTTTTTCGCTTGAAATCGCCATTTTATTGAGCTCACATGTCCAATGTAGTGTTTACGGTTCAATGCTGAGGACGATTTGAAAGTCCATATGCTTTTTTATAACTAAATTTGTCTTGCCAGCTGTATGTTATAGATTTACGCCTAAAATACAAATAATTCGAACGAAATGAAATATTGGACATGTTACGTGTACACCTGGGACCATTAACGTATGACGAAACATTGCAAAAACCTCATGGTTCGACAGGATCGATATTTCAGTGCCATTTGTCATGCAAAATGTTGTTTCTTATGCTATAACTTACTAACCATGGGTTTCTTCCAATTTTCCTTTGCGATAACTTTGTCCCAGGAGTACTGGAACATGGCTTATATTTCATTTCGATGTAATTGTTTGTATTTTAGACGTAAGTCGAGGACATACATTCCTGGGGCAGGATAATCAATTAAAAAATGATAGTTACATGAGGTTTGGTGTCGCAATTTGGTTCCTAGATGGGTATTTTGGCATTCTGGATGAAACCTGAAGTAAGAGCATTAAATTGTGTTGAACTTGTATAGAAATGATCATCAGATTGATTTGTGTCCTGTTGCGATGTGCGTCGCGTATATGTGATGATTACATGTAGTGTACACATTGCAATTACGTATTAAGTAAATATTAATTATTTTATCGCCGGCGGCTAATTAATATGCTAATCATGCGCAAACGCAACGCCGCCTCTTGGCATGAAAGCAGCCGCAGAGAAATGAAGAGCCACGTTCGACACGAAAGCGGCAATGAAATTGAAAATCATTGCGATTCCGCACGAATGTCAATTGATTTGAAGGTGGCCGAGGGAATGGGGCAGGAAGCGATGCGAAATAATGTGCGTCACCTTTGAGCAGCACGTAGGCTTAGATGCTTGCCGAGATTTTCATTTCTGTGCTCATTGCCAATTATGAAATGACTGCGCCACAATATACGCATGCTTGCAATTGTATTTAATTACAGATCTCGCCTGCTATTGCAGCATCATTTATTTCGCGTCGACGATCGCTTGCAGATGCAGCGAATCTTCCTGCGAATTCTATGCGTATATGTAACGCACCATCGGCCGGCACTCAGCAGGGACTTTTGTAATTATAGTCTTAAAGAGTCATTCCGAATGGACGCTCGCTATCTTCGAATGTGCAAGGTGCTGATGCATTCAATTTTTGCAACTTTATGATCATAATGCACAACGCAGGACCGGCTCCAGGTGGAAGAAATCATGGTACATCCTCCATATTACGGCTTCTTAGTTTTGAAATGGAAGACAACATAGGATTGGGTTATTAGGATGGGAAATCGTAGAGAAGCGTACTGCCAGGGATTGAACTCCAGCCACTAGACTCGTGGGCAATCCGTGGGTCAACTGCATTAGTCACTCGGCTACCGACCTGTTAGGTACAGCGTCACTAAATTAGAACGTCAGCGTTGACTATCGAGCGACCAGTAGGGAGAGTACGACATTAGAGCAGGCCAAAGTGCAGTGGACACTCACGGGGTAGTCTCGAAATCACTTTACTGGATGAAGGGTATTCCACGTATTTGCCCGCTATACCATATTGTTGTCTTTCTTATTAAGGTACGAACTATTAAAAGATTGCTCAGAGCCGCCCCGTTGAGACGCAGATTGCTTCCTTATGGAGCCAGCCCTAGCGGAATAGTACTTCAAAATAGGGACAGACCTCCCAAATCCGGGATGTGTGGTCACCTTAGATTTCAGTTTCCGTCAAGTTGTTGGTACGCTGAAATTATTCAACTCTGTAATTAGATCAGTGGTCGCTATGGACTCTAAGGGGTCTTCGTTGAAAGTGAAACAAGTAATTGTGGGTTTACGTTACACCACCACTGGGAATACCCTGGGTCCCGGTAAGTAAAATGGGTATTCGCCATGTTTGTCAACTGCATCCTGACGTAGGAACATTGGTAAGAGGTCTACGGGGCAAAGAAAGTTGGGAAATACTGAATTAGATCAATGCACTTCTAACGCTTAATGTTGTCGCAATTCTTGCATTGTCTTCACTTCTGAATGAAGGAACCTGGCTGGGTTCATAGGTGAAACGTGCCAAATCTCATAGACAGTAATGGCGGACCACCACTGGGAATACCCTGGGTCCCGGTAAGTAAAATGGGTATTCGCCATGTTTGTCAACTGCATCCTGACTTAGGAATATTGGTAAGTGGTCTACGGGGCATATAAGGTTGGGAAACACTGAATTAGATCAATGCACTTCTAACGCTTAATGTTGTCGCAATTCTTGCATAGTCTTTACTTCTGCATGAAGGAACCTGTCTGGGTCCAAGACGTGTGGTCCACAAAGGTACGTCTTGTTGACAGGGCTACATTGGCTGGAATGCGAATCGTAGCACGTGCTGCGAATCTTTCATAAATCGAGCGCAACTTGAACGTAGAAAAACCGTTCTTGCGCTTGTGACTTTTTCTCTCTCTTTACTTCTATCGGCATTTCTTTCTCGTGGCGCAAATTTTGTGTCGCCCGCCAAGGGCGCCATTTATTTACTGGCACGCTCACTTGCGCCTTGCACGCTTATATGGAAATTGCGCGTGTAAAGTGGCGAAAATATTCTTATCTAGATCGACGTCGTCGATTACAACAGATTGAAGCCAGTGGGCAATGAATATCCGCTCGCCTGTCGTTGGAATGCATTTTTTGTTCGTTTGCTTCGTTTCGCCAGCTTGTCCAATTGTGCGAATAATAAATTTCACGTGCAATCACCAGGCGTATCCAGACGCACATAACACACTCTCGATTCCCAACTTATGCATCTGCCATTCGTATGCCATGTCCTTGCATTTTTGCAGCACTTGCAATTTGTGCAACTAGTCGCACTATATTCCATCAGCCCTCTACAGGCGCCTGCTTTTCAAGGAATACTTACTGGGTATGTTTTAAATCCTGTGTGTGTTCATAGTTGTCAACTTGTGTAGTGAAGTATCTCTGTAGTAAGATATGAACGCATGACTTTGTTAGACCAATTGTGGTAGTGTGTAGAAGTTAGTTTGTAACCAAATGTTTATTCCAAGCCTAAATTTTGTGGTTCTGCTGGGAATTGAACTCTATACTTTCGGATCGCGACCAACACCTAGATTCACTACTCTACCGAGACTCCTGCTTGCAATGGCATTAAAACGTGCTTAATAGCATTGCAGTTGGGATTTCACACTCAGTGCCTTTTCAGCATTTCATAGTTGTTAACTTGTGTAGTGAAGTATCTGTAGTAAGATATGAACGTATGACTTTGTTAGACCAATTGTGGTAGTATGTGGAAATTAGTTTGTAACTAAATCTTTTTGCCAAGCCTAAATTTTGTGGTTCTGGTGGGAATTGATCTCTATACTTTCGGATCGCGACCAGCACCTAGATTCACTACTCTACCGAGACTCCTGCTTGCAATGGCATTAAAACGTGTTTAATAGCATTTCAGTTGGGATTTCAAACTCAGTGATGGACTTGGTTATTCGTTGGGCGAATGTGAAGCGATTTCAGCGCGAATGCAGAGTTGCGCTGTAAATACCGTATGCTAATCAACGATAAGCATATTTATGCCTTTATTGGCGCTTTCAATAACTCACTTTACAATGTGTTAAAAGTAGAGAGCCGGATTCTTGATTAGATGCGCCTATTTTTAAAGGGATGTACATTCGCATTCTGCATTTTTGTGCACTAGGGCGCAGTTGAAGTAAGTTGACTTAAGTTGCATTGCAGTGATACGCAGTGTGGCGATATTATAGGTAGTATTAGCTCGGCACTGGGTGAGTGTATTCGTGTGGAAGTAGTAAGTAGAAGTGCAGGAAAGGCCTGTCTTTAGTGTGCATGGACTTGCCGTGGATGGCCAGTTGACTGCCAACGCTTCTTGCGGCTGCTCAAGACGCGTCTTTGGCGAAGACGTCGAGCGCCGTCTTCAGCTCGCTGGCGCTCTAGTTGACCAGCACATGTGCGCATACCGGTGATATTGCGATCGGAATTTGACGATGTAACAATTGATTGGCGACGTTCCAGGATGCGCGATTTGGCGATGATGTGCGCTAATTGATGGAATGTTTGATTGATTCGCAATTGATTGGTTTCGAAGCTCTCAATTGGAACAATGACAAATGTGAATCGCATTCGCGTGGTCGTCCTGGGAAGCTCGCGCGTTGGCAAGTCGGGTGAGTAAGGAAATAAATAAGTGTAGTGGCTATGTGTTCATTAATTACGTTATCGGTGCAAAAATGAGCGAATGTCGCACCTGGAACGCGCTCGCCAACAATTCATCCGCGAGCTTAAGATTAGGGCCTTGCGTGAGCAGTCGGTTAGGTTAGGCATCGGTGGCATGCGTCGATAGGAAAGCAGCGTTTCGTCACCAGCTGCGAATTGCCTCATTGCAATCTTGTCACGCACGTCAATTAATTACGCCATTGCAAAACGCACACCCGGACGAGTCGCAAATGATGTCTTCAATTAAATCCGATCGCAAACAAATCAACAGCGAACGCGGATCAGCGCGAATTGCTCGCGCACATTATTAGCGGCCGTAATTAGATCAGGTCTATATTTAGCTTTGTTACGGCCTCGCTTTTCCAACAAATTCCGTCGATTCTGCAGATAGGGGAGATAGTAAATTTCGCCATTAGATTGAAATGGAAAATGCGGCTAGCGAAACGCTAAGTAATGCATGAAAATAATTGCGCCTGCAATCTATAGCGGTGCAAACGCATAATTTCGATATTGAATTGATTTACGGCATTAATCACGATAATTATTACAAATTACACGGTGTAAGTGCGTCGTTGACGCCCATTGAATGGCGTTTATGAAAACGATTATGCCCGCAATGCGAATGGACATTATTGCTTAATTAATAATTGCAATCAATTGATTTCCCACTGCAACAATGTCGGCATTCGTCTCCATCTTCCCTCGACCGTCGCAAACTAATTGTTTCTGCGAGATCCTCCGAATTCGGATCGGTTTCTTTTTTGCTCTCGCAATCGCATGTTGTGATATAATTCGTCTGCGTGCGTGCAGAAGGATTGCAACCACTGCCGGATGCGTGCATTCCGATTACGATACGCTCGTAAAATACGCGCTCGTGGTTTTCTTAATCAGGCTAATCAATAAAATCAGCAAGATAAACAAGAGAGCGCAGATGATGGCCGACTGGATTCTACCTAGCTTGATTGCAATCATTTCGCTCTAACGCCTAAGTCGATCCATTTACTATTATTGCAGATTTTTATAGAAATGCTCAATAGATTTTCATTAAAAGCGACTGCCCATGGATTTGCTTGAAATCTGATCCGCCGAAATGAAAGTTTGCTAAGTTTTTTGTTGAATGATTACATTTGGCAAGCTAAAAGTTATGCATTTAATTAACAAGTATAAAGTTATTCAATTCGCGTGTAATTAATAATACTAATGGAAGTCACAGCAATTCTTTCTACTTCCCGAATATAAAGTATTCACCCATTCGAACTAAAATTCCTACGTTACGTGATTTGTAATGGGAAATGAAGGTTGTTTCTATATAACTTTCCGAATCAGGAGGTTTTTCCAATTTTAGTACTTCATTCAGATTTGAATATGTTTGGTACGTAATTGCTGCACCAATCGATATTTTAGTACCGTTTGTCATGGAAAATTATGCTTTTTTCGCTATGACTTTCGAATCATGTGGTTTTCCCATTTTTTCAGCCTCTTGTCATCGTCCCATAAATATAGGGGACAAGCCCAATATTTTATTTCGATCGAAATATTTGTATTTTAGACGTAAATCAAGGACAGACAGATTTGCAATTTTTAGTTATCAAACTAGACTTTCGCTTTCAAATCGGAGTGTTTTGCATAAGTTTCCCTTTCGTAACTAATGTGGTTCGTTTTGGTGACTATGAGCAAGTTCTTTCGCCACATTTGGCGCTGCTATAAAGTCTTAATGCGAGTCCGGAGAAGGCGAAATAGGACATAGGAAGACATTCGCAATTGCTGCGAAACATTGCAGACTCTTTTACGACTGTAGCTTAATGTGTAGCTAAAGCCTCGCTAAAATCCATTGGATCTCTTATACTTTTCACATATCTACAGTATGCGTGTAGAGAATGGGATCTTGTCATAAAACTGCAATGCTCAGCTACTCTTTACCGGAATGCAGATTGCCTGGAATCGAATCGTTTTGATAACTGAATTGTTATTTGAATCGTAACTTATCGATGGAGTATAGATAGGTGATGGTAATTAAGGATGTGAAGCATGTACGGAAGTTTTGACTCGTAGTGTATTCATGGCAATGATAAGAGTAACGCACCACAAGCGCTTACTTATAAGCAGAAATCGCAAAGAATTAGGAAAAGCCACAAGTGAGACGTTTAAACTCGCGATTTGCATTCTTCGTTTCCTAACTTTACGATCGTTGCTAGATTTGATGAAATATAAAGATACACCTCTACTTTAACGTTTTCCTTTAACTATACTACGGATTGTACTGCCGCATACCATATCTATTATCTAGTTATCTTACATATGAATATACATTACAGAAGGAAGTGATTATGTATCTAAACCTTCAAGCCTGCCAAAAATGGCCGAAATTAATTGACTCCAAATATCGTCCAGCAGTGACTACAAATAACTATAAACTGTAAACCTCGTTGAGATACTTGGGGATCACTTTTGAACAAAACATGTGCTTTCGAACCAACCTGGTCCAGGCTAAGGCCGAACTACTATGACGCACCTCCTCATCCGATTAAAATATTCAATTTCAGTTTGTATAACATTTTCATTTAGGGTCAGTAAAGGGTGATAATGCGCATGCATGAACATAGTTATTATTATTGTTATAACTATAAACATTTATTCTTCAGAGATAGTGCTTTATTGAGCGATGAAACATTGTAATTAAATCTAGGTGTAATGTCAAATCAGTGGAACATTTATTGCATTTGTAAAGTTTAACAACTGCCTCAATCCGATGTGGAATTGTAATGCCGTTCAGTTTTACGCTCGATTTTCTAATGTGTTTATTGTTTTATTAAATTGTTTGACATAAATTCCAGTTACATCCGGATTAAGGTTGATAGTCAATGAAATGAAGAAACTAGTCTAAAAATGAATAACAAGCAAAGCCATTTAACAATGCAAATACAGGGATGAAATGATAAAAGGTACAATGGTTAAACATGTGAAGAGATTAAAACAACTCGAGAATTGTGAAGGAAATACAGACAAAAAGAAACGAGGGCAGAAGAAGACAAGGAAGACCTCGCATGGAGTAAAGAAACACCTAAAAAAATAGGTACAATTGGGGGTTAACAGAGTTATGGAACTCAAGATAATGTTACGAGAGTTCATTAGTTATCAGAATTATGTAGAAGCTGTTTGTAAATCTATAATTACCTTACAATCATTGGAATTGTAGCATCAGAAAAGCAATTAAGTAGCAATTAGTACAGAGTAAAGGTAGCCAAGTTAACACAATACTCAACGTTTCTTCCTATTTCTTAGATGGCCTGTTCCTTCATCTTACAAGATACTTCTTAGCAACTTAAATTTATAAGCTATTTTGAGCCAATTTACTGAGGAACATTTTGGTTACTGAGATGTTAGTATGATTAGCAAAGAGGATTTCAATCTTATAATGCACAGAATATTTTTTCCGTGGCTAGGAATCGAATCCAGCACATTCGCATGGTGTCTAGCGACGTTAGCACTGCGCCAAATCTCCTACTCGTTGTAAACCGACAAATTCGTGACTTAGAGATGTCAATTATAAACTGGCGATAATGGGTATGTGATAAATACTTATGCCGAGAATTCCAATTAGGAAAAGAAGCAATTACACTTCGACATCCTTCGTAATTCTGAACTATTGCCTTATTTCTTCTGCTTCTTTCCAAGCAATCGTAAATCGAGGTGGCAATTCGTATGCCCTGCATTCTTTGTCCATATTTGCGGAAGGCAATTAATTACTTTGCAACATGAATAAAAATACAATAGAATAAAATATATGTGTTCATTACACGTTGTTTTATGTGAATTTTCACGATGCGCTTTTACAGCCGAGATAAATTATACAATATTTTCGTGATACTCGCAGCCTGCAATGTCGCGTTTAATAATTTTATGATATTTTAATTATACACCTTTTGCTCCACGCGCTGCTTACGGTTTTGCAATGTTTTAAGGATCAGTCAGCCTCATCATATTACAGATCAAAGCGTCGCAGTAAATATGCATTGTCAAAGAATTTTACAGACAAATAAATACTGTAGCGACCACGGTAAACTTTGCAAAACCCCAGCGGCCCAAATCACCAATCGTAAAATCACTGGACGTCGAACAAGTCAATGCAAGTAATTGTCTTATATTTAACTTTACTGAACTACTAACTAACATATGAACATTTGATTGGGGATGGGATCTGGTTTAGCGCTAACGACGAGAGACGCGACTCCCCGGTAGTCATACTAGTAGGGGCGTCTGCGGGCACCTTCCGCCCTGAGTACCAAGACCTAAAAGCCCTTTTTTTTAAAGAGATTGAAGGCAAATGCACGGTATGCACGGTAATAACCCGCTGATGGGAAATCCATGTGTTGGGCTGGCCGCTCGGACAGGCAGCTGAAGGGAGTGCTATCCTCGATCGACCCACTAAACACCGGCCTTATGCAATGGCCGTTCTCTGGCTATATGCTATACTAGCTGCTAAGCCTTACGCGATAGAGAAGGAGGCGGAGAAGAAGATTCGAGCCGAGCCCGTGAGGAAATATCTACCCTGATTAATTAACCTGAGAGAT